>JAECMU010149704.1:0-23067 GCA_016106625.1 Dracogyra subfuscus | reverse complement strand
AGAGGAACCCAGTACCTACCAGCCTTAAGTCTGATGGCTTAACCAGTACTGGCTTAACCAGTGCAGCACCAAGATTGGTCCTTAGTATAAAAGTCTCTCTTTGTGGTAAATTATGTTAGTACAATCATAAGTCCTAAATAACGTTAACTTGAATACACTGACTTGTTTACTAGACTTGCCTGCATATGCTTTTCATATAGTTTTGCTTTTAAATTTGGCCATTATCAAATACATTCTGGTTTTAATAATGGACCAGTCATTGGATTTTTCAATTAAAATGACACCTAATGCTCTGTTATTTTTGTCTCAAGTAATGCTTCTCTTGAGCAAAAAGTTAACTTTTCTTTAGCATCTCTAAGGCTGACTTGTAGGATATCTCAAATAAAGCTTTAATTTTTAATTATTTTTATTGATATTTTATGTGCTGAATACATATACATCCAAACCATATTTGATAATGATTTTGGTTTGTTTCTAGTTGCTGACGTTTGACGTGAAGGATGACGAAGACACAAAGCCAGGTCACATGTACAGCAGTACCCACAACACCATCCCAGCAATCAAACTCCGACTCATCAAGGCAGAGAAAACCAGGGTTAGTTCACCGTACTGCCACTCCAACCTCCTGTTAACTTTAATACTTGAATTTATTAATACATGTGTACTGTCCTGTCTGTGTATGTATATAAAAGGTTTCCTGTACCTGATTTGCGAAATGGACTACAGGTGGACAGAGTACCGTGGTGGCATCAGAACATCCACACATTTTTTTTAATTCTTCATGGAGGTCAATTGTTTTTTCTCCCAATCAGTATATGTCCCATGACATATTAGAAAGAAAGAAAGAAATGCTTTATTTAACAACACATACAACACATTTATATTTATAGTTGTATGGCGTTAGACATATGTTTAAGGACCACATTAAGGATTTTGAGAGGAAACCTGCTGTTGCCGCTTCATGGACTACTCTTTCTGATTAGCAACAAGGGATTATTTATTTGTGCTTCTCACAGGCAGGATATCACAAACCATGGCCTTTGTTGAACTGGTTGGTGCAAGTGGTAACACTCACTCAGGGTTTGGAATTGGTATCTGGATTAAAAATCCCATGCTTAGACTGGGATCCGAAACCCAGTACCTACCAGTCTGTAGACTCATGGCCTAACCACGATGCCACCAAGGCCAGTCTGGAGTATTAGATGCTATGGTATGTGCTGTCATGTCCATGGGGAAGTGCCTTGCTGCTAATGGAAACATATAACAGGTTTCCTCTGAAGACTATGTGTCAGAATTACCAAATAGTTTATTATTAATTAATCAAATGTGCTCTAGTGGTGTCCTCAAACAAAACAAACTAACTTTTTATTAATACATATATTGTCTATAAATACATTGATAATTTGTAATTTATTTTCATAATAAACTAAAAATATTTCTTTAAAAATATTTATGCTACAAAACCAATTGGGACATTTTGAAATAAATTCTTGAGATACTAGTAAATAAAATCTTGACACAAAGAATACAGTTTATTATGTACCTGATATTTGCATTTAGTCGATAGCAATTATGTTATTGTAAAATCTTACCAAACCATATTCATTATAATGTAATAATCTAGAGACTGTACCTTGAAATACTGTTGGAATATGTTTTGGTATTCTGATTTTTATTTTTTATCATTTTATCTTCAGTCGAGTTCCAAAGCTCACCTTACACTACCGAGAACTGATGTTGGTCTGGAGCTGGGCATGTTCCACTCGGAAGTGGATATCTCGATTGTTGACCGCATCAACAGCCTGCTGTCACCAGAACCACTCACGTCTATGGAGGCCAGTGCAGTCCGGGGCAGATTCAGCTATAGTCAGCTGAACAACACAAGTTCGGTATGTGGAAAGCTTTTGTCTTTTTATTAGTGCGGAACATTCTAGAAGTGATCATGTGAAGGTGGCAGGTATTTTTTTTTATATTACCACCATGTTTGCAAAGGAAAAAAGATGTCGCAAACTGACCATGAAAAATAAAGTATTACTCTGCATTTCCCACCCTCTCCTTATCATGAATTCGGGAGGAGCTCGTAGTAAAGTATTTTTTCAGGTTTTTTGAAGTCATAAAATGGCATCTGCAGTTACAATTTAATGTATTTATTTAAGATTTTATGTTTACATTGTGCATTTGTAACCATAACCTGCTTTTTTTTTCCAGTTATGTTTATCAATAAAATATGTTTATATTTTAAAAGAAAAACAAAAGACATATACTTCAATATTAATTAATTTTTGGTTTCAGTTACTAGTAGATCTTTTTTTGTTTTTGCAATTTAAATTATGTGAATAAATGTTCTTTATTCCCGGTAGCCAATTTCACAAAACATAAGTTTAACATCTATTTCTCTATAAAAAGTGCATTTTAAAGACTAAAATAAATGAAAACTATATTCATTGTTCTGTAACAGTAATAAGCATTGTGGTTTAGTTGTAAGTTTACATCTAAAACTAGGCTTACAATCTTTTGTGAAATTGGACCAAGAATTTTATTTCAAAAGAAGCAGTTTTAACAGGCTACTTTATTTTGTTCTCTTTGATAAGGTTGGTCGTCAGATGTTCAACCAAGTGATGCAGGAAAGCCCCGCATTGGATGAGAACCTGGTGGACTTCCATGTTGCCAGTGTCAGTGGAACAGTTAACTTCAGGTGAGCTGTGTGATGGATGATTTTAAAAACATCCACAGAATTAAAAAAAAACAGTAGCATACATTATTGTAATTATTGTCAAGAATTAATCTCCTAATTCTTGTTTTCTTTTGAATTTAGTCATTTCTGATATGATGTTGTAATTTAATTTATGCCTGTTTATTAACTATTTTGTATTATATTAATCATATTTGTTTGACTATTAGTTACACTTTCTCTTTTCTTTTTTTAAATAAAAAATATTCTTGGGCTAAATTCATTACTGTTGACAGCTATACTATTTTTTAATGTTATTATGTAATGACTTTATTATGTGGTTGTATATCAAAGACTGATATGTACTGTCCTGTCAACCCATGCAATTGCTCACAGCAGTTAGGAGTACTGTGGAGATTGCCATGGTTTTCAGTTCCTCAGGGCACATTTTTTGCCACAGATAATTTTTTTATTTTCATGGACATTTTTCTAAATACACGGGTTGAAAGTGCAAATAAAAGATCCCTTGCTGCCAATAAATATATGTAGTTGGTTTCTTCTGAAGATTAATTAATCAGTTTGCTCTAGTGGTGTCATTAAACAAAACCATTATTTTCTACTAGGTTTCCTGTGCCTGATTTGCGAACTGGACCACAGGTTGACAGGGTACCGTGGTGGCATCGGAACATTCACAAAGAAAGTTTAATCCTCCAAATGGCGAACTTCAGTTTCCAGACTTGCCTTGGCACTGATCCACAGTGCAAACTGGAGTTCACGTGCAGTGATCTGTCTGGTAGATATATTACAATTAAACATAGTGCAAAGCTTGATAAAATGGCAGTTTGGGCATCACCTTGTTGTATGATGGATATAAGAGATCTGCTTAAGTAAATTAATAATTATATTCCTCCACAGGATTTAGTTTATATATTGATTTGGAAATCGGTTCATTCATATACTAATACTTACCTTTGTTTAACACCCAGTAGTTAATGTATTCTTTGTGCTGGTGTGTCATTCATTCCGTCCTAAAGAAACATATATTTGTTGTTTATATTAAATTAACTTATTTTGGGGAATTATTTATCCAAACATTAAGCTTTGTTTTGAATTAATTAATTGCTAGTTAATGGAGGGGTTTTACTGTTTAAATAGGTTTTACTGAACTTCATAGTTAGTTTATTATAATTTTCAGCCTATTTCAAAGAAGATTTAAGGTGTGATCCGATTCTTCTGGCATCTGTGATATCGGATGATGGATGTGATCTGTCAGAGAGGAACAGGGGATTTAACTGGCCACGGTAAGCCTGTGTTGTCTCTTTTAGTTATCCCCCTTCTATTTATGAAGAAGATGTAAAATGTGCAGAAGAAATATTTCATTGTGTAATAGAAGCATTGCTTTGTAATCAATATTTTATTTGAATACGGTATATATCTTTTAAAAGGGTGTTTGCTTTTGGTTATGTGGAAAACTTAGACTGTTTTCTTTTTTAAGAATATTTGGTTATTCTGTCGTTATACACAGTACAGTTTCTTCTCATCCCTGTATTTAATTAGATTAGCTGTTGGAATATTTAAATGAGCATATAGTACGATGACAAACATGACTATGAAAAGGACATTTAAAAAACTAGTCTTAAAAGAAAAAGCATTATAATAATATTGTAATTTGTTTGTATTTCACAGTCATATCTTTTTGCCCCATTTTGTGATTTTGGGTTTAAAAATATTGCTTATATTGTTGTTATATAAATTATTTAATATAAAAGTCAGGTGTATATATAAAAGTATAATGATGTTGTTCAGTGATAATGTTCTGTTATTAGGTGTTCGTGATTAAAGTTTAGGAAAAACGTAAAAACTGCAAAGAGTATCGTTAATTATTTTAAATTATTTAAATATTATAATTGAATCTAAATGTCTCGTTTGTTTCAGGCTAGTGATAACGTTCAGTGAAAAGATCTGCTCTGTGTTTGAAGATGAGCAGGTGGAGTCAGACGACTCGACACCCATGGACTCTCTGAATGGAGCCTGTCAGTTTTCTAGAACTGAACCTTCCCCGTTCTCTGCCAAGAAGTCCATGTACGAACAGGAAGATCTCTCTGACCGAAGTAGTGAAAGAAAGCACACCAGTGAAGAAGTGGGTCATTGTAATCAGCAGGAGTTTCATTAACATAGCGTATCAGCTTGTCTGTCTTATACAGACATGTTTTCTTTTTAGTTTTACAGCTATACTCTGTTAAACCACCATTTTAAGTGGGTGGTGGGTGTTGTTTCTCATTATTCAGTTTTGCTTCATACAAAACGAAAGGGAAAAGTGTTTTGGAAATAACAAAATTGATTTGTTATTATTAAGTGCAATAATTTTAAATGATCAGTGTATAAACAAAGAGCAGTATTCACTCATAGTGAAATATTTTGTCTGCTCTCAGAATCTGGTAACAGTATGGGATATACATATAGTATACATTAAATTGGTTGTTACTGTTTCTTGTTTTATATAATAAACAACTCTTAACCCTTCAAAATAAATTATTTATACTTTTGTATGTGTTTGTTTTACATTTCTCAGTTAATTATCATGGCTAATTTTTTATGTATAACAAATGTAAGTTAAATTCTGTTTATTGTTTTACTTATTAAATAGAAAGTGATTCCCGGTGACAAGGAAGAAATGAAGGAGTTCCAGGAGAAGGCAATTTCCAACACAAAGATGCATGTGGAGATTACGCTACCCATCGTTACAGCTTTTCTTCCCAGCAAGAACATTTTTGAAATTATTTATAACAGGTAATCAAACATATCTTGCTATTTGACACTTCAGTGTTTTTTGTCTCGATTATATTCAGTCAAAATGATAATTGTAATATGATCAATTTTAACAACCTCCACCTCTACAGCTTTAAGAGGCGAGACGTAGCCCAGTGGTAAAGTGTTCGCTTGATGTGCGGTCAGCTAGGATCGATCCCCATTGGTGGACCAATTGGGCTATTTTTCGTCCAAGCCAATGCTCCACTACTGGTGTAACAAAGGATGTGGTGTGTACTATCCTGTCTATGGGATGGTGCATATAAAAGATCTCTTGTTGCTAATCGAAAAGAGTAGCCCATGAAGTGGCGACAGTGGGTTTCCTCTCTCAATATCTGTGTGGTCATTAACCATATGTGTGATGCCATATAACCGTAATTAAAATGTGTTGAGTGCATCATTAAATAAAACATTTCCTTCCTTCTATCAAAATAATAGTTGATAAATTTAACAACCTTCACCTCCACAGCTTATACTTTTAGTTTCATTTTTAGATTAAGAATAACATTTTAAAGAAAAACCCATGCTAATGCAATTTGTTTTATATTTATCCATTGTTTAAGTGCTGTACGAAAATGCATTTAAGAGCATTAAAGCTACAAATATGGTTGATCTTTTAGCTAAACTGATCTTCTGAGACACAAATTCAAATACATATTTAATATTTGTTTCATTTCATTTCAAAAGTTTTTCAATAAAAAAAAATTAAAATCTGTTTTTCTCTCTAGATTGAACAATGACTTGTTAATGTGGGAGCCGATGGCGCCATCCCCCCTCAAAACAAAAGACAGTTTGTGTGACATGCAGCCAGCTGACCTCAATGTTCTTAACCTGTGCCAACATGGATATCACGAAAAATTTGAAATGGCCAAGTCGGGTCTTCAATATGGTGGTTATATGACTAATGATAATTACATTAATTAGTCATCATCCAATAATTATCCTTACATCTGTTAAAGGGACATTCCTAACTTTGCTGCAATATTTTAAGATGTTATCGACTAATAAAATATTTCTGCGATTAAACTTAAATATTATATATTTGTTCTTGTTTAGAATATTAGCAGCTGTATATTAAACGTGTTTCTGATCATTCAAATATTTGTACTAAGTTCATTTTTATTTTATTTCCAATTGTTTTGTTTTTTGTACATACGAAATTATTTCAAGACGAAATCCAGTTTGGGCTACTTACAAATATTAAGACAACCAGAAACACATTAAATATGCAGATATTGATATTCTAAAAAAGAAAATATATTTAATATACAAGTTTAATCGTAAAAATATGTTATTAGTGGGAAATATCTTACAATGCAGCAAACTCGGAATGTCCCTTTAACCATAGATTTGAGTGAATTCTTTAGCTGTGTACTTTTTTTTTGTTTAAGATGTAACTTTTACCATCAATTAACCAAATATTTTAATGATTGTTTTTAGTTGTTTATTTCCATTAAAATCCATGTAAATCATAAAATTGAGTATAACTGAATTGTTTAGGTGATTACAACTTTCTGTTTAAAATGTAACTCTTACAATCAGTTGACCATGCATTTCAGTTAATTCTTTAGTTGTTTACTTCTTTCTGTGTAAACTCTTACCATTTGCCCAATAGCCACTGTATTTTTTATACTAGGGAGTCGTTAAATATATATTCTATTCTATTTTTACCATCAGTTAACCACAAATTTAAGAGACTTCTTTAAATTAGTTGGGTTTTTTCTGTTTATAATGTAGCCCTTACCCTCTGATAACCATAAATGTTGTTGAATTGTTTAGTTGTTTTTTTCTGTTTAAAATGTAAGTCTTACCATTGATTAACCAGAAATCTGAGCGAATACTTTAGTTGTTTCTTTCTGTTGGAACTGTAATTCTCACCGTGAGTTAACCCTGCTCCAGATTCAGACTCGGATTCTGATGAAACTCTCAACTGCTATTCAATCCATGAGAGTCGACGTAAGAAGCAGCCGCTAAACCAGCGCCAGCTGCAGAGTAAGCTGTGTGTGTCACTCAACATCATGAAGGGAAAACTGCTGGCTGTTGTGCCAAATAAGGTGTGGCTTATAAAATATACTCTGCAACAAAAGAAACACAAATATTAATTTAGTTTTCTTTAATTTATTACCAATTATTCAGTTTGAATACCTTTATTTTTAGTGTCTATTAAATTTATTCATGTCTTGTGAACATTTTAAACCCATTTTGATACTATTTACCTAACTAATTTTATCAACAAAATATATGTATTAAAATATTTGCATTTCTTTTGAGGTTTAGTATTTCTGCCCATTTACTCATTTTATATATTGTTGTTGCAAATATAATTTCACTGTTTGTATGCCCCTTTGAGCCCAGTGGTAAAACGCTCATATGATGCACAGTCAGTCTAGGATCAATCATCATCCAGGCCTTGACCTTAAGTTTTTTCAGTGGTAGCCCATCGGGCTACCAGGTTATAAAATCTAGTAGCTCTTAGTAAAAATTGGTAGTCCCATAACTTGAAAAAAGGAGAATAAACCCAAAATCATTTATTTGATTTAAACATTGTTTTAGGGTAATTTTGTTTTTAATTATAGTGGGCAGCATAGCCCAGTGGTACAGTGCCCGCCTGATGCGCGGTCGGTCTAGGATCGATCCCCATCAACTAACCACTGGGGTTTTTTCTCGACATAACCGTATGTCCGACGCCGATATAACTGTAACAGGAAAAATATCAACCTTCACTGAGCAGATTCGAACCATGGACTCTCAGTACGAGAGTCCAGTGCTCTACCAACTGAGCTAATAGGGAAATTCCCACTAGCTACTGCCAGTAGGAGCACTTTATACCTACACTACTACATACTCCCCCCTCAAGTGAAGCTACGTCCCGGAGCTGTGGGCCACGGGCAGTTTAACTGTTACGGGTCCTGACTGGGTTATAATTGTATTCTTGTGTTAAGAATATACCCAGTCCCTACGTCGGCTCCATTGTAACAGGAAAAATATCAACCTTCACTGAGCAGATTCGAACCATGGACTCTCAGTCCAGTGCTCTACCAACTGAGCTAATAGGGAAATTCCCACTAGCTACTGCCAGTAGGAGCACTTTATACCTACACTACTACATAACCGTAATCATAATGAGTTGAGTGCGTCGTTAAAGAAACCAAAAAAAAAAAAAAAAAAATTTTTTTTTTTAATTATGAGCAATATACTGTGAAATATATATTAAAAAAAAAAAATTTAATCCCTACCTACCCACATTTGAAACTACTGGTCGGAAATGGACAAAACAATGTTTAAGGATGGCCTCGAAGGTGGAGTAAATATGGTATGAACATTTTGTTTTTATAAACCTTAACAACTACCAATAAAATCCCAACCTGCAGTAACTTGTTTGGTACGACTGCAGAAACATACAATAGTTTGATTTTTAGGCCTAATCTCGTAATGAAGTCTTACAAAATATTATTGAAACACTCCATACGGTTTTCACATGTTGAACCTAGTCGAAACGGACATAGAAAGAAAATGTGATTCTTAAGAAAAGTATTTAAATGTGCATCCTGCACTAGTGTACAACTGTCTGCTAATCGTATGATCCTTAAAATCGATATTGCATATTTTTATACTTAAAATGGCTGTAACTATCTTTAACTATCATTTCAAAGAATCTTAACAAAATTTGCCTTTATTCCAAAACAAGAATGGTTTTTATTGATGACAATAAAGATTTTAAATGTGTAAATGCTGTATGCTAATTATCCTGGACAGGGGATCACCATGTGCATTTGCGTTAACATGTTACACGATCATATGTTATTTTGAGTGAGGTTATTGTGCAAAGCCATAGCAAAATATGAGAGAGATTTTATTAAAAATAATCAATATTTTTAACATTGAAAACATTCGTCAATTTATATATTTCTTTAACATAATAATAAATATTAATTTTGTAAACAATAGTCTGACAATTTATATAGATAGTCTAGAAGGAAATAAACTGCGATTGAGTTATGGTTTAGTTTAGACTTCAGCTGGCGACAAATAGTCTTGATCATACAAGGCATTAGTTATAAGTAGGCGTCAAAACAACATTCCGTGTTGTTGATTGTCATAAATGATTATAAATAAATAAACCATGATTCAAATGGAAATTTCATGACCCACATGAACCCTGTATATCTGGCCACAGAATTACTCCAAATTATTTGTATTAGTCTGCGGTGTTAAAAAACCCATACCACTGGCAAATATATTCTTTTGTTTCACTGAATCATATTGCGCAACCGCCACCTGTTAGTTAGAATAGGGGAGCAATTAAATAGTTTCAACAAATCATGTTGATTGTGGAGTGACTGGACATTTCAAAACATTTGGTAGCCCGGCGGACTACCAGGGTTAGACAACTGGTAGTCCGAGGGAGAAATCGGTAGCCAAAACACTCCGGGCTACTGCTACATTACAACTCGTATATCAAAGGTCATGGTATGTGCTATGTGTGGGATGGTGCACTAATGAGAAAATGTAGCAGGTTTCCACTCTGAGACTATGTCTAACATCCAATAGCCATTAATTAATAAATCAATGTGCTCTAGTGGTGTCATTAAACAAAATAAACTTACTTTTGCCATATAATACAGAGGACACAGACTTCTCCATCTTTTTGAGAAATAAATCCTTGTTTATAATTGTAGGAGAAGTCACATGGGGAGATTCTGGTCGAGGTTGACGACACCATTTTGTTTTCTGTGATTGGTTACAATGGAGACCCTGATCTGAGGTATCTCTGTTTCCAGGCCAACAAGATTGCTTTGTCCAGTGCAGGTGGGTCACTCTGGCTTATGGTTATTTCCGTCTGTATAATCATGTCAGAAAAATTAACCTCACGGTACAGTGAAACCTCTCAAGACCGGACCCTCTGTAAATCAGATTTCCCTCAAAACCAGACATTTTACAGAGTCCCTTTTTAAAAACCAGTACAGAACTTAACCTCTCTAAACCAGATCGCTCTTTAATACTGGACATTTTTATTGTCCCAAGGATGTTCGTTTTAGAGGCATTTCACTGTATTTCCTTATCAAAATCAGTATTAAGTAAATCCTGATACTCTACAATTTCATTGATTTTTGTTTACTATTGTTTAATTTAACCAATATTTATTTTAATCCGTAAATTAGAGAGGGTCTGATCTTCAGGCTATAGCCTATATATGGGATATTTAACTGTCATACAATACCAAGTTATATACTACAGTGACATGTAAATGTAAAACATTGAAAAGTGTTTAGTGTTTGATAGTTTAGTTTATCATTTTCTAGCAGAAGTCAACAAATTATACCAGTAAACCACAACTAGTATATCAAAGGCTGTGGTATGTGTTATCCTGTCTGTACAATGGTGCATGTAAAATACCTCTTGCTACTAATGGAAAAAATGTAGCATGTTTTCTGTCTAAGACTATATGTGAAAATTACCAAATGTTTGACATCCAGTAGCCAATGATTAATAAATCGGTGTGCTCCAGTGCACAAACAAAATCAACTAATTATAACCTTTTAGCTTGTTCAATATTTAAAATAATATTTCACAAAATCACATTTATTACAGCCAGATGTTTTTATTCATTCAGGATGTGTTAATCATATTATAATACCCGGTGATTTGAACCAAATTCGAGGCGAGTCTCTGCCAGACTATCTAGAGAGGACAATCCACCGTTCTGACCGAGGGGTTGCGTCAAAGTTTGGCGGTCATGGAATCGGCTGTGGTGGAGAAAGTCCAGACATGTTGTCTCTGGCACTCAAGATCAAACTGGATACTGTCAACAACAGGAAGGTGAGTTGGTGTTAGTGTGTCATTCAACAAAGGCTCTGTCAGGATTTAGCTCTGTCTGGAAAGCGCACGTTTGAACGGATATTTTTATTACCGTCATCGCAAATATTCAGAGAAGAATAGAAGTTAAAATAAATATTTCTGTAACTAATTTTCAGTTTTGATAGTGAAAGCACAAATAAATCATATTTTAGTGGGAGTAAAATATTAATTATGTTAACATATTGTTAATATTTGCAATTTGTTCTACTAGAAAGTTAAAAGTTTAAACTTTGTTTTAATGCTTAAATTCAATTAGAGGTCAATCATGCAGACCTGGGCACACAATTCTGGGCTGTTTGTCCCAGGAAGGAATAATGGTTAGTTCTTATTACGGAGGGAAAAGTCGGTGTGAAAGTCTCACACTGTCCCAGGAAAGAATAATGGTTAGTTCTTATTACGGAGGGAAAAGTCAGTGTGAAAGTCTCACACCTCCTCACGGAGCTGTTAAAACCTACCAGTCTTAAGAAAAATGGCTTAACCTTTGTACCAAAGAGGCTGCTTTATTTCATGTGTTGGTAAAAGTTAAGTGTATTTGACATTTTTCCTGTTGTTGCTTCTCTTTAGGATTTCCAAGTTTCAGTTGGTGTTCGAGGTGCTACTTTAAAACACAGAATGGTTCCAAGTGGACAGAGCTGGATTTCTCAGGTATTGGCATCTGTCTTCCTATGGTTTTCTTCTACATAGAATGCATGTTGTTAGATTTTGTATTTTATATTTTTTTTGCATGATTCTCAGACTATATTTTGGTTAACTGGCAATTAATAATTTGATTCATTTGTTTATAGTGCATTATTCATGATTCATAGTTCTGTAAAATAGTATAATATTGATATTTGTTTATATATACAATTGCAGTTCTTTACATCATAGAGTAGTAAAAGTCGGAATAAATTTAAAATACAAGTTAGAATACAAGATACGAATTGACAGATATGTGAAGAGACAGTGTTTCAAAGCTAATATCATGTTGTTTAAATTTTACCAATGTACAGTGTAACATAGCTGAAGTGATAAAACCTACATCTTTAGATTTAGATGTACTGATCCTAAACTAGCAGGGCGGGACGTAGCCCAGGGGTAAAGCTTGATGTGTTGTCGGTCTGGTGGGCCCATTGGACTATTTCTGATATCAGCTGGTGCACCACGACTGGTATATCAAAGGCCGTTGTATGTAGTACGCTGTCTGTGGGATGGTGCATATAAAAGAACCATTGCTGCTAATTGAAAAGAGTAGCCCATGAAGTGTTGACAGTGGGTTTTCTCTCTCTGTCTGTGTGGTCTTTAACCATATGTCTGACACCATATAACAGTAAATAAAATGTGTTGAGTTTGTCATTAAATAAAACATTTCTTTCTTTCTTTCCTAAACTGGCTGAGCTCTTTGTAATATTGATTTACAGTGCTTGGATTTTCTTGATGTGACGGATTTTCCTATCCTGGGCTACGTAGATCCTAAAGTTGTCACTGAACTGCACATACATCTCCTGAGCTGTGCTGTCGACTACAGGTGACTGTTACCTCTACTTTAAACTTTCTATGTGTGCTATTTGATTGGCTTGTCCTCATAATGTTGTGTTGTGTTGGATGTTTCATATTGTTGATTGCTTGTGATTTATGGTCTGTTAAAGAGTTATATTTACAGTGATCTGTATGTATGGTTTAGCGGGCAGCATAGCCCAGTGGTACAGTGCCCGCCTGATGCGTGGTCGGTCTAGGATCGATCCCCGTCAGCTAACCACTGGGGTTTTTTCTCGACATAATCATATGTCCAACGCCGATATAACTGTACTTCTAATGTGTTGAGTGCGTCGTAGTATGTATGGTTCTTCTCAGCAGTGAACATTGTCTTCTTACATTGGTATATACTGCAATTTTATTTATTGCCAAACTGATTGGGTTTTTTAAATTACACACAAAAATAGTTCTGTTATTTTCAAAACACTTCTTCTTTTCTTCTTAAGTCATTTCAAACTGAAATTATTAGCAAAAAACAATGTTCATGGAGGCTGGGAAGGACTATTGATATAATGTTTGATTTATGAAATAATTAGTACAGTATTCATACATTTCAACTTATTTTCATGTTTATATCCAATTATGGTTCAAGCACGCTGTCCTGGACACACACCTCAGCTATCAGAGCTTACTGTCCAGGACAGTGGATAATTTGTTGTGGTTAGTGAGAGAGAAGAGATTATAGTAGTCTAACACACATACCCATTGAGTTGTTAAAAATCACTCTTGGTGGAAGCCGGTACCAGTCTGCGAACCCAGTACCTACCAGTCTTATGTCCGATGGAGCGGGCAGCATGGCCCAGTGGTAGAGTGCCCGCCTGATGCGCGGTCGGTCTAGGATCGATCCCCGTCAGCTGACCACTGGGGTTTTTTCTCGACATAACCATATGTCCGACGCCGATATAACCGTAATTAAAATGTGTTGAGTGCGTCGTTAAACAAAAAAAAATAAAAAAATAAAAAAATATGTCCGATGGCTTAACCACACCACCACCAGATACATTATTCTTGCTTGCACACACATGTAAATTGGGAAGAAAGAAGCTACTGTATTGAGATTGACGCAAGATACAGTGTGTTCCTTAAACAGGTATAAATCTTATAGCTGAAGTACATCCTTAAAATAAGAAAGTTTACTCGTAAGTTGAGGGATAATGATCTGGTGAAGTGTTAGACTTAGTTCTCATTGTTTTTTGACTGTTTAGAAAAGCTGACTTGATCTATGAAGAATAATGTTACTATTACAACTCTGACTGACTTAATAAATATATGCTCCAGATAATGCAATGGGTACCACTAAATTAGTATATTAACTTTCGCAAATTAAACTTATATTTTGTGCTCTCTACATTTTATAAAATTATATAAACTGTATATAATTAGCTGTAGTAATAATATAGTTTTGAACATACTATAATTTTTCTTAGAACCAACACAGAAGAAGATTGGTATGCTGTTTATTTATGCTTATAAAACGTCCTTGCTCATTGCTATCACCAGCACTTATTGCAAGGTTAACTATGCTTATATATCGGGTGACTTCAAAAAATGGGACATTTTTTTAATTAATCGCCCAGTATTAACAGATTATGGATGGAAGTAAAAAGTGTGCCACACAGGGTCTAAATATAGCAAGGTGCTATTAGTTCATCATTAAACTCTTTTAATTCTGTAACCATTTGTCTGTGCTTTTGCATGTGTGAAAAATGTATATTATATTAAATGTTTTGTAAAATTATGCCTTTTATCTGAAAATAGACTCCCTCACTGTTGATTTTATTTTCAGCCTTGCTTGTTTGCATCTTCCTACCCAATATTTATATTCTTTGTGCTGTTACAGTATGTAATAGGATGTAGGATAATTATTCTATTTTTGTAATACAAATGATAAATTGAGGGTGTTTTTTTATTTACTTGCAGTACTGAATTTATGCAGTAGGGAATCATTGATTGACTAATCAGTTAGCTCAAGTTATGAATGTGTTTTTTATTAGCTGTATAACAAATATTTAAATAAAAAACTGGCCGTAAAGGGAATATAATCACAGGATGCTTCTGTAAGCTGAATAATAGACAAGTGATATAGGTAGACCATTAGTGCATTTTATTTGTTTATTAAAAAAAAGTAGTGCTTTCATCTTTTAGTCACTCTTTCAGTAAAATATGAGCTGAGTACACAGTATATAGAGGATATTATATGAGTGTCCATGAGAGACGATGTTTACGACTTGAGTGTCTAAATTATCACATTTCCTGAGCGAGCGAGGGAAATGTGATAAATTAGGCACGAGTGTCATAAACATTGGCTGTCGTGGACGCGAATGTAATATTCTGTTCATTACCAACACGATTTCATGCAATGGCAAGATCGATTCGTTGCAAATGAGGTTACTGGGTTTATCTTCTGTGACGCGGGAGCAATGGTTTAAAACATTTTTAATGTTCTTGTGTCTTGATATTTGCATATATTCAGTGGGTGGTGCATTTGCACTGACTAACTTTTGTATAAATAATTAATAATATTAAAAAAAAAAATGAATAGCTATTTTGCATTGGCATTATCCCAGCGCCCTGAAAATGGAAACGTCGAAGGAGATATACTGACGTCATTCAAATTCATAATTAGCTGGAATGTCGTATCAGCCAATCGGAAAGAAATGTACTCTTAAAACAGCCAATCATTAAACAACAATGCCAGGAGGACATGATTTAGTTATGACATACGAGGGAAATCGTACAGTAAATATGACATTCGTTATGCTGTACCTCGTAGGTAATAAAGTTTTGTATAATTTTATGTACGGTTTCATATATTGTTTAAAGAATTTAGTTCGCATGATGATATCTATAATCTAATGACTAAAACAAAATTCTAATTTGGAAAGTGAATTATTTAAAATAGTTTTGTGAAGCTATCAGTTTAATTTAAATCTTGAAATCTGTTTAATTTACAGGCCTCTATACTTGCCACTGAGAGCAATTCTGGCAGCTGAAGCTTTCAGTATATCCAGTAACATCGTGGCTAACTCACCCACGACATTACTCAGGTGAGTACAATATGGTCTTTTGTCCTTCAACCACTGTTTATATTGGCTAGTTATGATGACTGATTAAAGCCAAGTCATAAACGTATACTAGCAGATAATTACTTTTGATATCACTTACGTGACATTGCACGCATAGCTACATTACAGAATCGTTGACTTGGCAATGTAGCTGAAATAACAGAAATAATAATTTTTCCCTTTTGTTTTAATGGTCTGCAGGAACTACTAGTAGTTAATCCCGTAGGATATTGGCTTTATACTGTTCAAGTTGAATTAGAAGTCGGCAAGCCTCAAAGAATTTCCCATTCTTACCTTCACAGGATAAAGCCAATATCCTATGTCATTGGCTAGTTATTTTCTGTATGTTATATGCAGCTTGTGGGTGATGATCGCAGGCAGCTGAGACCACAATGAATTTCTCACCTGTTAGTTACAATTCATTTGCAAAAATGTATTTATAAGATATATAGGGTGTATACTACCAAATCAAATAGTAACTTATGTGGTTATGTCACAAGTGATTAGATAACTAAAAAACAACAACGCATAAAACCAATATAAATTTGCTACAATTATTTACATGAGCAAATAATAATCATTTATACTCATATATTTCAATCATTACTCAAACCATAGGCCTATTCATCATACATCAGTGCACACGAACACAACGCCTCACATCCAAACCTTTCTCACCATCACACATTTAACTCATTTCACTAGTCACCATCTTATTACAGATGATCACCACACTAATCAGTATTAACTACACACAAATACTACTCTGTGTCTTAAGTATATGTCACATCACGTATATAGCACCACGTAATATTTAAAATATTACGTATTCTAAATAAAATGTCAGCGTCCACTTATGACTTCATATATCTTTATTAAAACAGTTCTTTTATAACACCCCAAAGACACTTAGTTATATTAATATATTTAACTAATTAAGCAGTATTGCATGTACCACTTTCTTTCATTTAACTATCGCTGCTAATGTTTCAACACATACATGAGCACATTAACTAATACAATTATTAACTAATTGCACAACTCATCCTTCTGTTCACCTTCTGAATTCACCACACCTCCATTATTATTCTTGCACAGTAACAATAATAATACAAAACAACAACCCGTTGTTTTCTATATAACCTGAACACGGCTAATAAATAGCCCACACATGGAACTTCATTTCCACATAACCACCACACTGCACTCTCTCATGTACCACTCCTCCATGAATTCACCAAACCTCTGCAAGTTCAACTCTCAGCCACATCTTCATTCTGGCAAGCCATCTCTATATCTCTGGATACATCTTCACACAGAGGCAAGCTACCTCTACATCTCTCGGTAGACACTACTGCTGTACCAGCTATACCAGCAACCTCTTACAGTGCTGTAACCAAGATACATCAAAGCTTTGATGTAACACCTTATTATTCCATACACTTTAAATACCAACCAACTTCATCGCTTTACTCAATGTCCATATTATACTAGTTAAGCTAAAAATTCATTATCCACATCATTATAAAATTAATATATCATTACGATACTACTACACTTTAACATAATACAATTATGTTTTATAACCATCACAAAATAACAATACATACTAAATATCAAATATTTAATTGCTTACGGTTAAGCAATAACCCAAACTTTAAACACCAAAGGCTTTCACTAACTTCTGTTCAACTTGCACAAATCATGTTCACTGCTCTCTCTCTCAAAAATAAATGACACTGCCCCAAATAATAACTAAATCACCTCTTTTATTCACACAATCAGCTTTTCAGTTACCACTACTCACTCCTGCTCCAAGCTATAACAATACAAATTCCTACCTTGCCTAATTAATCCCATACCAAGAAACCTTTACTTTCACTATCTAATCTATGACTAATCTATTCCATTTCTCTCAACTGTATTACCGTATAATTGATAATAATTATTATACTATAAACATCATGTACAACTAAAAATACCACATAGTACAGTAAATCTACAAATCACATTCTGCTCTGATTATCCTTGACTTGTGACAGGTTAAAATTCCTAACTGCAGTGTATCAATTGACATAAACACCACAGATATAAATACTTCCACACCTCACTGTTAAAATGAATTTGAAGAAATTGAGGGTCCAGCTGCTCATAACGGATATCATCTATGACTACCCTAAAGTCTGAACCACATTACAGTGACACAGATTCCACATACAAGACTAATGATGTCACCGATATCAACTTCGCTGAGATTGCATAGGGCAACATACATCTGCCATTTTGCTTGGTTATGGAATACTCTTCAAGAGGGGCTGATTGATATGACATACAACATCGTCATAACATGAACTATGGTTAATGCACTCATCATGACATCAGATTAATTACATCACATACTTCTAGGAGGCTTTCACCCCTCTTGAAAAGTGTTCCACAAAAAAAATCAAAATGGCAGAAGGTGAACAATTGCATGTGTTTTATTCTAGGAGATATTCTTTAGACTACTGGATTAATTTTTGACAAAAACCATGTTGAGTGGGTACAAGTTTATAATGTTTACTCACATATATTCACTTACATAATTTATAAATACATCAAATAAAATATATATTTGAATCGGTAAGTATTATTTTAGTGTTTTTTAAATATTTTAAATATTTTAAATATTAATGTTGACTATAATTAGGCAAAAAATAGTAAAAGTTGCATTTACTTAGCCAGCTGTCCAGTATTTATGTCTGTTATTCCCGATAACAGTGGTTTTCTGACCAGAATTGTTTTAAAAACCGAACTACAGTTCATATCCCAATATTTGGTGATTTTCATTGTTGGTAAATAGATCAAATTTATTATTAAATTAGCCGTCACAATCAGCTATCTTTCCCTGATAATGACCAAGATGTGCCGCCATTATTGTCAAGCAAAAATACTTTCCGAAAACCACTTTTTCCACTCAAAATTACAAGCTATTTTCAGTTGAAAAACAAAAAATTAAACATACAGGAAGCCGAGTTGTCATCTATTTCGTGTTATGCAAGTCTTTCCGGTGAGTGTCGTGTGCATAATGGTGGGAAATATGAATTAGGGAATGCACTGTATACAGTATGTCAACTGGTGTGACATCCGGTGAGATATCTCGCCTGCAGTAGTCAGAAGGTTAACAAAGTTGATATAGGTGATACGGTTTCAGTCCAATATGTGGAATCCATATCAATGGTATAAATTTCACAATTTATGTTTGAACAGAAAATCTAACAATAATTAAAGGTAGGAGAGTCATTTATCGTAGTTGTTAACAATTTGGTTCAGACTTTAGGTATGCACAAAATTTTAGTACTTGTTTTTTTACAGATACCACATACATTTTTCAAGCACAAGGCTACTGGACACAGTAGATGAAATAAAAATGCTTAAATTTTTTGCTGAGATAAAACTAATTTTTTTAAACCAACACACTCAAATTTATTATCGATCACAGGACTTGTGGTGTTAACTGCTCTATTCAAAGTGGGTGCACCTCGAACTTTGACCCAGCCGGAAGTTATTTGGTTTAGTAATGCCTGTGGCTGTGGTACAAAATATATTAATGACAGTGGCTCTTAGTAGAGAATGATGTCTTTGAAAAAAGATGTTAAAACAATACTTCTGCTAATTGTTATGCTGTTGTTAAGGATGATATATTATTTGTAGATTCCATCTGGAGGATGCTGCTCTTTTCCTGTCGGCCAAGAACTACATGGAGGTTAACTTGGAGGAAGGTTAGAATATCTGAATATCAAATGATAATATCTGTCAGGTGTGGTTGTGGTTGTCAGGCACTTAAGTCTAATTAATTTTTGTCTTTCCATCTGTCCAACCTGTGGGGACTATAGGTTTTATGCCCATCTGTTTGTTCAGTTTGTCAGTCCATCTGTCTGTCTGTCTATCATCCCCACATATAGTTTTCCAGAAATCTTTTCTGCAGTGCTTCAACATATTGAGATGGAATTTTATGTGTAGAATTTCAGATCAAGTTTAAGTTTCATCGGGATATGCCTATTTTTGATAGAGTTATGTCCCTTGACTTAGATAAAAAGATATGGTCTCGGTAGGACACATGTATTGCTTTAGCAGTACTCTCAGAATGCTTGGGGTATTTTAGTTGACATTTTGTAATGGTATTTTCAGACTATGTCTGTGTGGCTGATCTAGAGAGATTTGAGCTTTCACTGAGAACAAGTGGTGGAAAAGATCAGGTTTGTGCGAATACTGGAACAATGTGAACAATCCATTAGACCCTGTTATACAGTGTGACACGTTTAATACTTAGTTCATGATATACTAGTTATACATATAAATATTAAAAATAGTTATCACTAACTTCAAAATGTGTTTAAACCTGAATTTCAGATTAATTTTAATAGTAAATATTGGTAGTGAAAATAAGTGTTATATAGCTTTTGAAATGTACAGAAACTATTATAGATAAAAAAAATAATAATAACAAAAGCATAAAGAGAAATGTTACATTATTTTCTGTTTATTATTTATTATAGTGTTCTTCATGTTATTATATTAGGTATTTAATGTTTTTTGTTTGAATATAAATTATTGCTTGAGCATTTTTTTAAAAGGTGATTTTAAAAAACATTAAAAATGCTTGTGTGGGGGTTAATGTTACATTTATATAAATATAAATGTTAAAATTTTTCTCATTTTGTAGATGTTTCCAAAAACAAATCTCCGGTTATCGAGCAATCGTTTCAACATTCGGACGTGTGCTGATTCCTGCAAAGCCTTGACAGAGTTGATCCGGTACATTGCTGATGAGGGTGACTTGATGTCTTGTGATGCTGAAGAAGATATATGGTCGCAGACAAAACCAGATACTGTTAGCATGGTAGGTTTTTTGCTAATTGGTATACTGGTAGAAGTTTTATTTGGTTAATTAGTATTTAGATTTGCTCATATTTATATTACTGTTAAAAGTTTTGTTTTGAAAAAATAATAGTATAACTCATAATTTGGTTCTAATTCTTAAAAGGATGAAGGCAGTAAAAAGTATTTTTTAATAATTAAGAATTAGGTGGAAATATTAATGAATAGTCAACATTTAAATTTGACAGCATGTTACAATTTTTATTTGTTGATTTATAGATGATACCACATCATTGTCTTATGTGTCCTGCTGTGTGTATTTCAGTCGAAGGATTCTTCTCTGACTGTCGATACAGGTTCTGACACTAGCAGTTTGTCTCAGATGAACCTCGATCACGTTAATACCATGATGGCTGATGCAATGCTCGAGTCTAGTGGAACAGAGTCCGGCTCAGGTAACTATTTCAATTAACATTTTCATTATTACCAGTATTTATATCTTCTATACATGTTTAATAATACATGATGTTATAATTGTTTCAAACATGATAAAACATTGTTACTCTTTGTCAAATTGGCAGGTTTTGTTCACTTGATGTGCAGTTAATCTTGGATCGATCCCTGTCGGTGGACCCATTGGGCTATTTCTTGCTTCAGCCAGTGCACCACGACTGGTATATCAAAGGCCGTGGTATATGTTATCCTATCTGTGGGATGGCGCATATAAAAGATCCCTTGTTGATAATCGATAGTCTAACACCATGTAACCATAAATAAAATGTGTTGAGTGCATCGTTAAATAAAATATTTCCTTCTTAACAAATTTTGTTAAAACATTTTTAAAGTTTTGTTAAAATGTTTTTCAATTCTTCTGTCAGGTTCAGACTCTCCCGGGAGGCAGATGGCTGGAAAGAAAACTCAGGTGTTTTTTCTTCCTAACCATCAGAAGCCAGGAGCCTGTGACGATGATGACGATGATGATGATGTAACACAGTCTGACTCCAGGTTACAGCAGATCACCATCTCCAACAGCGCAGAGTCTGTGAGCAGCAGCGTCCAGACTGACCAAACAGAGACACTGAGTGACGAGGAGGAATTCTGTATCATCAACGAGGCAGGCTGGGGAATCGCTGTGAGTTACATGTTATGAATTCTGTATCATCAACAAGGTGGGCTGGGGAATCGCTGTGAGTTTATATATGTTATGAGTTCTGTATCATCAACAAGGTGGGCTAGGGAATTGCTATGAGCTACATGTTATGAGTTCTGTATCATCAACGAGGCTGGCTGGGGAATCACTGTGAGTTTATACATGTTATGAGTTCTGTATCGTTAATGAGGCAGGCTGGGGAATCACTGTGAGTTTATACATGTTATGAGTTCTGTATCATCAACGAGGCAGACTGGGGAATCACTGTGAGTTTATACATGTTATGAGTTCTGTATCATCAATGAGGCAGGCTGGGCAGGGTTGGATAAATCCCGTGCCCGGACGCCCGGGGCTACCAGAATTTAAGACCGGGCAACCATTTTTGACGATGCAACAACAACAACAACAACAACAACAACTAAACAAATCGTAACTAAATTAAAAAAATTGGGTAAATTATTTATTTTATTATTTTAATAATATTTTAATTTTTTCTATATTACTTTTTGGGTTGCGCGAAAAGGTACGGTACTTTTGTAATTTGGTTTTTCATCTTCCACAATCAGCAAGACGTTCAAATCATCGGTGTCTGAAATTCCACCCTTTCATGTGCGTGCACTCTACTGCCACGAGCTGCTGGAACTGTTAATTGCTCCCCTAGTCTGACCAACAGTTGGCGGTTGCGCAATATGATTCAGTGAAACAAAGGAATATATTTGCCAGTGGTATTATTTTTTTAACATAGCGAACTGACAATCAACAATACCGCCCGTTGTTTTGACGCCAACTTAAAAAAAAACTAATGTCTTGTATTATCAAGACTATTTGCCGCCAGCTGAAGTCTAAACTAAACCATAACTCAATCGCTGTTTATTTTCTTCTAGGCCACATATGTAGATTATCAGATTACAAAATTAAAATCTATTATTATGTTAAAGACATGTATAAATTGACGAATGTTTTCAATGTTAAAAATATTAATCTTTCTTACAAATTATTTTTAATTAAATCTTTGTTATCGTTTACTATTGCTTTGTTCATAATGGCATCTGAGCGTGTCACGTGATAACACAAATACACATGGCGATCCACTGTTTGGACTAATTGGCTCACGGCATTTACAAGTTTATTGTCATCAA
>JAECMU010149666.1:0-16408 GCA_016106625.1 Dracogyra subfuscus | reverse complement strand
TGTGGACACTGCACTGAATCTTCATGTGACAACCAGAACGGAAGTTGTCAGTGTCAAGCAGGATGGGCTCAACCGACATGTATAAGTAGGCATCCGTTAATGATAAAGTGTATCATACCTTGCAGTATTAGATCGAGTCCTTTATTGTCGTCCTTTATTGCTGTGTGACAAACACGACGGAAAACATACAAACTCTCCGATGAAATATGCTCCATGGACTCGTATTTGGATATATTGGTTCCCCCATTTATAATATATGTGAAATACATTTCATTATTTTTATGTAACGACACTCTCATCACATTTTAATTACGATTGTATTGTGTCGCACGTTAATTGAATGTTTTTGTATTGTATATAATGTAATAATGTATACAAAAAGGAGTGGGTACAAGTTATCCAACTTAGAGGCCCTCTCGTAATTATTGACATGTACTTGTACAACAATGGCGAATGCAAATTTCAATAAATAAATTAGTCAGTCAATAAATAGAGGCAGACGTTTTGAGATACGACTGAATTAACTGAAAAATAACAACAGAAAAGTAAATAAATAAAAGTAATCGATAATTAACCAGTATTCACTATTAACATTTTATCTTCTCAAACAACCCAACTGATAAGTATTAACAATAGTAAAGGTACCAACAAATATATGATTTCGCACTTTTAACTAGTTTTTTTGTTTAGTTCCATGAGTGTGGCTCTTTTATGTCATATGTATGGATCAGGATAACAGAGATGACTAGAGAGGCCATACGCAATCACCAATCTATGGACTAATGTAATGCGCGTATTACTCTAAATATGAAACTATATTACGCGACACTAAAATACGAAATATAGTTATACCTAGTGCGAACAGGTAGTGCTGTATTTGAGCGCATTAAAACATATTTTAACACTTTGCAAAAACGGCAAAATCATTGTTGGTTGGTGATTTATTATTGTATTGATGTCAAGCAAACAAAAATGTATGGGAAATATTATACACACTAACAAACATAATTATATTTAATTAAACGTAGGCTATGTGTTTCAATTGTACAAACAATACAAAATAAAGGAATTTCACGGGGATGCCAGTATATCTTAACTAAAAGTACTATTTTAAAATATCAAACACATTGTTACTCCCATACCCAATTACTATTCCATAACAGCCGGCCTCGATGGCGTCGTAGTTAGGCCATCGATATACAGGTCTACAGCTACTGGGTTCGGATCCCAGTCGGGGCATGGGTTATTTAGTCCAGATACCGATTCGAAACCCTGAGTAAATGATCCACAAGACTCATTGAGAAGGCGTAAACCACTTGCATCGACCAGTGATCCATAACTGGTTCAACAAAGGCTATGGTTTGTGCTGTCTTGCATGTGGAAAGCACAACTAAAAAACAGTGTCCTAATGACCATATGTTTGACGTCCGATAGCCGATTATAAGATAACACTTCAATGTGCTCTAGTTGTGTCGTTAAATAAACCTAACTTTACATTTTTATTGTATTCCATAACAGAATAACTGCCAGTGCAATCTATTTTACAGTGTGTCTTCAAGGTCGATATGGAGTCAACTGCAGTGAGACATGTGGTCAGTGTATAAATGGTAATGCAGCGTGTAACAACATTAGTGGACATTGTGCCGTTGGGTGTAGTCCTGGTTGGATAGGCGATAAGTGTAAAACAGGTACGTTTATGTATATGCAAATGTGTTTGTGTGTGCATGTGTGAGTTTCTGTATATATGTATGTATGTATGTATGTATGTATGTATGTATGGTATGTGTATTATGCCATATGTAAGTAAGTGTGTGTGCCTGGGTGTGCATGTGTAGTGTGCGCGCGCATGTGTGTGTGTGTGAATACATATGTATTCTATGGATGTTGGTATATTTGTATTTTTACTCTGCACTGGGATCAATCCATGTGGGCTATTTCTTCTCACAGTAAGTGCAACACGACTGGTGTATTGAATGTTGTGGTATGTGTTATCCTGTCAGTAGGACGGTGCATATTCAAGATCCCTTGTTACTAATGAAACAAATGTAACGGATTCCTATCTATGATTGTGTCAAAATGACCATATGTTTGACTTTCAATAGCTCATGATTAATGACTCAATGTGTTATATTTGTGTCGTTAAACAACACAAACTTTATATATTTGTACGTACGTTCTTGCGTTTTTCTGTGTGTGGGTACTATTCAAGGGAATTATGAAACCCATCATGTCAGGCAATATATTTTGGAATTACTTTAAATATAAAATAAAATAAGTTAATTTTCATCGCTTTCTTTAACAAAAGTGATATCAATGTGTACTCAGCTTGTGATAAGTAAATATGTAGGTCACAGCTAGATTAGGAGAATATATTTTCGTAAAACATTCTGTTTACAACTGGGTGCGTTAGTAATTTTCAATGAATACATCAACGATTGAATAAACTGAAAGGACAGAAAAGGAAAACATAAATACATAGAAGTAGTCGGCGGTTTAACATTATTCATAGCCCAGTACCGGATCCAACCCAGAGAGAGTTCTTAAGGTCTCAATGGGTAGGTTTAGGCCACTTTACCCACTGTATCTCTGTCTCTGTCTCTACCATAGTGTGACACCCAATAGCCGAAGTACTTTGTATGCTGGATATTGTTTAACATGACGCAGTTCTCAGGTTAGGAATGAGTAAACTGTTCAACCAGCCTCACCAGTATGCAGTATATGTAGCATTTAACGTGACCCTAGGAAGATTTACCTGTAGTAAAGTGTGTTTGAAGCACAACCATAGTGTGGGCCTAATCCGATATTTAAATATGTTGACTTCACAACTGTCATCTACTGTACGGGCAGCGTGGCCCAGTGGTACAGTGCCCGCCTGATGCGCGGTCGGTCTAGGATCGATCCCCGTCAGCTGACCACTGGGGTTTTTTCTCGACATAACCATATGTCCGACGCCGATATAACCGTAATTAGAATGTGTTGAGTGCGTCGTTAAACAAACCAAAAAAAAACAAAAACAAAAAAATCTACTGTAATGTGCGCTTATATTTTCCTACTCAACGCTAAGATGCAGTATGTTAGGGATGGTAATTATGGTAACATGTGAGTTCTAAGAGCTGTATAATGTGAACAATGCTTAGTCAATAAGCAACGATTGTATCAATGATATAGCGTGTGTACCTCATCTTGATTTATAATTTTACGATGTTAGGTAATCGTTTGTTTCACTGTTCTTCAAAACATACTAACTAAACTTATCAACCACCAACATTTAATATTTAACATAAAACTGTGTCTTTCAATACAAGATTATTAGATTTGCATAACAAATTCACTGCCATTTTAGTTAGCCATTTTCAGTGCTGACACACAGATACGCTGATTACACTTTTGTTAGTATTGTGAGGTCACAACAGGAAATTCATTTTTTAAATATATATATATATTTCATCGAGTAGATTCGATACAATCATAAATCCAACATGTCCCACATTATGCAGACCATTATATCATTCATAATGTAAGTATATATATCCAAGTAATATGTCAAAAAAGTGTTACAAGCACGAGCTAGAAATACACTACTGAGGGCTCTTTTATACAAACAAATATTGTATACATCATGTACAGAGTTTGATCATAAACAATATTTGGATGACTACTGATTTTGTTTTCTCTTTTATAAAAATGAAAATGTTTAGGGCAATTCCCAAATGCGAATTCAAACTAGCATAAACTATGCAATAAGTTTGTATAAAATCGAGATGGAATGGCGAAACATTATAGTTGTATAATAATATATCCCAGCCAATTATCTTAAGATACAGAAATATGTAACGATCTCTAATTTAAAACATATTGCTAATGTTATTACATATAATGTGTACGATGAAATACAGTTGCTGCAATATTTTGTATTAACCTTTTATAATTATAACAAAATGCATGCTATCTGACATACGTAATGTGCACCGATCACAGGCAGCAGATGATTTGTTTTATGTTCGTTTTTGTTTTGTGGAGTTTTGTGTATATTTATATCGTATCCTTCAAACGCATATCACTCCACCACATGTGGCCATGTGGGACAGAACACGTATACCAAATGTAGTGGCAATTTAACCTCTGCATATGAAGCAGTCTTTTTGTCTCATCCATTTTGTAAATAATCAATTATTTTTACACAAACTAATAAACATGATTGAACATGTAACTTGATTTGATCATTTTATTGTAAGTAAATTACACAATGATACATAGTCGTGTTTTCTGCATTTGTTAAATATAAACCAAGACTATAAATATAAAATTAACAAGTCAACTATTACAATGAAGGCTTTAATTACAACATATCATTCGGCATATGTTGTCTGGTAATCTCACATCACCAACGCAATCAGTACGGCACATATTACCTCTGATATAAAATGCATACGTGCTAACCTCAATCAAATGTCATGCCAGATATATCTGCCCCAGTTGACTACCATTGAATAGTCCTGTTCGGTATACTTAAGAATGAAATAAATTGCATTCATATTGATAATTAAACTAAAGTGAGATTATTAAAAGGCTCAAGGAGCATCATGTTTTAAATTAGTTCATTTGTGTTTAATTCAGCGCATCGGCTATTTTAGGTCAACCATTTTGTAATTCTGACGTATAGTCTTAAAGACGAAGCCCGCAACATGTTATATGCACCATCGCAACGACATTATAGCACATACCATACCTTTGATATGACATTCGAGGTGCAATTGTGTCCAATATATCGTCGCTGAACTAAGAAATTTAATTTTAATGTTATATTATGTTTTTCACGAGACAAAAAAACAAAAAAAACAAAACAAAACAACAACAACAAAAAACAAAAAACAAGATACAAGGTTTTCTTAGTTATAGATGATATACCATTACACTATATCTTATATTTTATAAAACATGTTTTCTGTTTCTATTTTTCTTCTCTTTTTACATCAGCCTGCGTGAGTGGATTATGGGGGCAGTCTTGTGTTAACAAATGTGGCCATTGTAAAGGATATTCATGTGATAAACAGAATGGAACTTGTCAGTGTCAAACTGGATGGGCCCAGCCGATGTGTACATGTATGTATTAAGTATTGCTAATGGTATCACAAATATTGCTTACACTTATTTTGGTTTTTAAAATGGCTAAACTGTAGATTGCCTATTTTTAATTTCCCATCTGGTAGATTTGATAGATACATCGTGTTTCAATATCTACTTGCTGCAGACACGTAATGCACTGATACAAACTAACATTTGCACTATAAGCAGTACCTGTCTTGTATTGTAGGAGCAAACTGGCGCAGATAATGAAGCAAGAACCATTAGTTGATAAGTCTTGGTTATATGTATTAACACATGCCATTGCTAAACCATTTGAATGAATGAATGAATGAATGAATGCATGAATTAATGCATGTTTAACGACACCCCAGCACGAAAAATACATAGGCTATTGGGTGTCAAATTATGGTAATGGAAATAAATAAGGTGATGATCAACATCAATGGAAAAAAGTCAAGATATAATTAAAAACAGTGGAAATACAAATACAAAGATCATGGATAATATCACAGTGGAAATACAAATACAAATAACAGGGATACTGACTTTTATTCTAACTTTAAGTTGTGCTGTATTGGCCATTATATAAGAGACTGTTACACCGCTGCACCACGGTGAGGTTACAGCACGTGCAGGGGCTAAACCATTTTAGGCCTGGTAACTAATATTTGCCATTGGAACTGACATATAAAAATATGGAATAACCTCACAATATTTAGAAGAGATGAATACTACTGTTGATTTCAGACACATCATTCTATCCTACCCATTTGTTTTGTCATAATATATATTGTATATATAATATTATGCTTTAATGTGTGCATTTTATTTTCAAATATCAGCATGTGCCGATGGCTTATGGGGTCAGACGTGCAGTAACCACTGTGGTCATTGTAATGGATCTTCCTGTGACAGACAGTCTGGGAACTGTCAGTGTGAGACTGGGTGGACTCCACCGAGATGTACATGTAAGTGATGATTACTACATTTATGGTATGCGGTATATGCTTCATAGACAGACATACAATTGTGGATGATCTAGCATCAGATCCGACACGTAGACTAACACTTGGATATATCGCTTGTCCGTAATACATACGCTACTCTTTTTTTAAATATGAAATGAATTTTAACTTCGACACAGAAATAGCATATTAAGGAACGACTTCCATTCTAATGCATTTTATAGCATGACTTCGACAGGGATACATTTGAAATACGTTTTTCTTATATTAAATGTGTGTATAGTGTGTGTGATATAGCAACTACGCAAATAAATGAATGAGTGTTATAAGTCAAACATATCGCAACCAGTGAAACACGTTTTACAGCAAGCAACAATGTTTTTTTGCTAAAAGTGCTGTACCAGCCTTCTGTTGATGTTGTTGTTGTTGTTTTGTTGTTGTTTATTTTATTATTATTATTTTTGTAAATATATGGCATTTCTCCTGATTTTAATGTCGTTGTGTGTGTCAGTGTGTGTATGTGTGTGTGTGTGTGTGTGTGTGTGTGTGTGTGTGCGTGTGTGTGTGTATGTATGTTTGTGTGTGTTTGTATGCAAGTGTACGTTAATGTATGGTAATTGTTGGTGACATTTATTATCATTCTTTGAACAGTATGTGCAGACTTCTGGTATGGTGAAACATGCAACAATACTTGTAACTGTAGAGACAAAACTGAAATTTGTAACAAGAGAGGAGGTCAGTGTACAGCTTGTCCAAATGGGTGGACTGGAACAGCGTGCGACCGTAAGTTACCTCAAGTTGTAGGGCATTATAATGCAAATATAATCATGTATGTTATCAGTAGGATACAACCAACATACACACACACACACTCACACACGCACGCACGCATATTCGTGTGTATATATATATATATATATATATATATATATATATATATATATAATGTGTCACAAGTCAGGTAAATATGTGTAGTATGTTTTTATGAGTGAATATTCTGGTAGCAAGCAGCTTAGCTGTATGCCCATGCATCTAGGTGTATTAATATTTTGTTTCCACCAGGATAAAGTTCCAAATTATGCATCGACCTGAAACATAAATAAATGAATGAATGAATAATGGTTTATTTCCGCATATATTAGTGTTGTTTGCTAACATATTGTGTCTTTTATGCAATAAAGCATTTGAAACAAAAGGATGAACACAGTGTTACATTGATACACAATTCAATGAGGTATGAATTTGATGTTTATAAAACGAAATAGGACTAATGTCACCTTCCTTTGCAAATAAAATGTATTAGACATTTCATCTGCTATCGAAATAATTGTATATTTGTATTTTACACAGAATGTGTTCAGGGGAAATACGGAGAACGCTGTAACCAGAGTTGCAACAACTGCAGAGACAAACAATGTGATCGTTTGACTGGATCTTGTCTTGGTGGATGTGTTGCTGGGTTTACTAAACCTGAAACTGGCTGTATAGAGAAACGTATGTAAATATACCATGTATCAAATAAGCCCCCACAATAGAAATAAATCGTTTGAAGCAACTATGAGAAACATGGCAACATCGCTGGTATCATGTCAGTAATCGACTACAATATCAAAACTAATTATGTTTATGATGTGCTGTAACTGTAAATAACAAAGACACTATTCATTTATATTTTCTCAACGAAGGAAAACAAGTAACATCTTGTCAGATATTCGACCTTTCGTATACAACTATGATATTTTCCATTTCAAAATTCTTATTTATTTTGCATGTTCTAGTTGAGTCAGATACACACGATAACAAGGCTGGCACTATAAACACAGGCCTTGCCATTGCGACAGGACTATCTACGGCTTTACTTGTTATGGGCGGCATTGTTTCAGTATGGTACGTATATAGCTGATTTTGTTTTTAATTTGACATATTCATTCTGTAATCAGTGAATTGAACGAAAACATCAAACACCACTGTTGCTCTTCAAAAACAAACGAAAAGAAATGTGTATAGTGACAAGTGACAAGCACAATTGATAATAAACGCACACGAATTTGTTAAAGCTGCTATGTCTGGTTTCAATCGTATACAGTCAAGTTCTAAGTTTAAATAGAAGCATAACTGCACTTTTAATTCACTCGCGAGCTATCGTCATTAACGCATATCGTCAAATGCTTACTAGCCAGTTCGAACAATGCTCGTCATTTTGTAATACCGAACGCATGTTAGCTGCAAATTTCAGCAGACACGCATGGCGACGCTCTACACACCGGACTCGTACGCCTTTTTATAATGTGTGTTATAGTGTGGTCTATACAAAACTAATTGGACATCCTATATTACCGTAGTACAGAAGGATTTTTAAAGTGATACTTGAGATATTATAAAAGTGCTTAATAAAACGGTTAACTTGTATCTATACGGATATTACTATTATTAGTAACAATAAGACTGTGAAAATTAGTCTTGATTGTTATTTTGTTTTTGTGTTGTTTTTATATAAAGACAATCTTAAAGTCTTTAAAACCCTACAATTCTTAAGTTGTAGTGAATAATAAAAATTAGCATAACAGTGTTTAAACAGGTAACAATCAAAAGGCGTACGAGTCCGATGTTGAGAACGTCGACATGAGTGTCTGCTATAATTGATTTTGTAATGTAACAATAGCCGATTGGTACTATTTTTAGCCCATTGTCGGCCCGACAAAAGTGTCCCACTTTCAAAATACCGGGTTTATTTTTAACTTGGAAACGCCAGCATAGCGAATCCAGTGCTGAGTGTGACGTGTTATATGCACCAAATGTGACTGGATTAACTGTTCTACATGCTTAAATAATAAAAATATTCCAGACATAGCAGCTTTAAAAAACAAATGTGTTTCGTGAAATGAGAGATGCATGATAGGAAACCAAAATTGAGCATTAACAAGCTAATTGATAATGTATTTCAGTGTATGGACACATAAGTGTCAAAGAAGTCAAATATCATTACAATATTCAAACCTAACACATTGATTTTAAGAGCATATCCTATAAGTACTGTGCTGAGAAATTGTTTAGATATGTTGCTTGATGGAGACAGTTGAACATATTGAATATATAGGTTAACATGGCTCCAGCAGTATTTAGAAGCTAATTTAAATTTGGTTCGAGGCCAGTAACGTTTGATACCCCGCCTCCAAAGAAAAACAAAGCAAAACACACATACAAAACCACCCAGAAAACGTTTGAAATTAATGTATACATTTAGTAAATTAGTATTAAAATAATCATAGAACACTATCAAATAGTTATGCATTTGAATACATTGGACACATAGGTCCAAACTCCATGCAGCATCAACAGTGTTTTTGGCAGCTACATTAAATTGTGTCTGACGCCAGCAACGTTTGAAATTCACTTTCGAAAATGTATTTAAATATTTAGTAAATTAACACTAAAATAATCATACACACCTATCGACAATAAACATATATTGCAGGTATATTAGACGTCTAAAAGCGAGACAGAGGCACGGTGAAGGAGACAGTTCTAAAAGGAATGTGAACCACATAAATGATCGAGAATACGAAAATGTTGGAGCGCAAAACATCGATTCCAGTAATGAAGCTGATGTTACTAACACACTTGAGCATCCTCGACAGGGAAGCCATGGTACCTCAACTCAGTCACGTGATCAGAATCCACAAGACGGTGGCAACGAGAGTGGCTACGTTAATGCAGAGCAATATATTCAAATGAATGATTATGAAAAACTTGATACGTCGATTGATGCCACTTCACAGAATGTCTATGAAAAAATAACTGGCATATAATGCCAGTAAATTCTCGTTTAGCCAATCTGTTCACAACATTTAGCTGTACATCTGCACCTAATCTTGGCCTGGCTACAGGCTGTTACATACTATTAAATGAGTACTGATATACACTATTGCATACACGTGTATTTAATTATGTAATGTTGATAATTATAAGTTATTTTGAAGAACATACACACGTATAAGTCTGCATATGGGTTTTAATATTCTATTGTATGGCATGAACAATGTGTTTTCTACAATATTGTAATATCGATGTATCATTCGGCGAACGTTTGTGAAATAACAACCCAATCATGTTTCTATTAGAATGATTGTGATACAATCGGATTTAGTCTGAAATCTATATCGTCATTTCTATTAGCTTAAAGTGTTAATAATCTACAAACGCATTATGGAATATCACAGACAAGCTGTATCAATTAAATGTCATGTTTACTTATGTCAGTGCTCCTAATATCTAAGAGTGTGCTAATTATGAAACATGATGGACAAACACAGTGAAAACGAAAACATTAATGTTAACAAAACAAATGTGTGAAGAAAAAATAGAAATGTGAATCTAGTGTTAATTGGACATATAAGGTGATGGATTCTTATGTAGATGGATCATAATTTTTGCCAGGAAAAAAATATATGTATTTATAAAATATCCAACCGCTATACGTTAGACGGCCTTCAATTTTTTTTTTTTTTTTTTTTTTTTTTTTTTTTTTTTTTTTTTTTTTTTTTTTTTTTTTTTTTTTTTTTTTTTTTTTGCATTTACCATAATAGTCGATGCATTGTTCGTGCTGGGGTGTCGTTAAACATCTATTGTGATCTATTCTGATCAACCGTTTCATCTCTTATATTGTACTAAGTGGTGAAATAATCGTACGATTATACACCAAACTAAGAACGGTTCACAATGTGTAACAGGTCAGAAGTTAGTCCAGGGAGTTTGCTTTTTCTTTTTGTTTCTCTCTTCTTTTTTTTTGTCCTTAAGATAGTAAGATGTATTTCGTATTATTCTTAAGACTATCTAGAATTAGAAATAGATTGGTAGCATTTCTTTCGGTCATTTGATCATGGCAGTGATCTTGAAATTCAAAAGAGCTATCATTTTTTTAGTAAATTACATATATTTGTATTCCCTGTTAACATAGAAACAGAACATGTGTGTCTATTTGCATGTTTGAAGTCAATGAACTTGCTGAGAACATTTTGTTTAGCCATTTGGACATACCTGCCATCTTGAAATTCAAAATATCCGTCATTGAAATATATGTTTATATATATTACCTCTCAATTGACTCACAACAACAATGTGGATATATCTTTACATTTATGAGCTCAGTGAATGCATTTGTAAAAAAGAAAAATAGTTTTCTGACCTAGACAGTCATCTTGAAATTCAAAATGGCCATCTGTTTATTTTGTTGTCCAACAGCCTTACGTCCAGTTACTGCATGAACACCTTCTAATGTTGGGGTTATTTCTGAACTCAGTTCATTATGAATTAGTTACATATTGATCTGGTTGTGATTTACGTCTGTGCCAATAATTATGTATTGGGACCCATGTGTGTAATCTTCCCAGGATCAGAACCCAACAGTATGTGTATGTTGTAGAAATTCACCACATATCTGCGAGATATGTTGTCAGTGATCATAAACATTTCCTGATTCACATTATCTTTACCACAGCACAATTTGTATTTTAATAAAAGAATAAATTAATGAATGAATGAATGAATGAATCTTTAATGACTCCTCAGCACGAAACCTACATCGACTATTGGGTGTCAAACTACGGTAATGGAAATAAATAAGGTGATGATCAACATCAATAGAAAAAGTCAAGATATAAATAAAAACTGTGTAAATACAAATACAAATATCACGGAAAACATCACAGTGTAAAGACAAATACAAATATCACGGATACTGACTTTTATTCTAAACTTTAATTTGTGCTGTATTGGCCATTCTCTAAGAGAATGTTACACCCCTGCACCACGATGAGGTTACTTAATAAAAGAATACATTAGATAGTTCTACTTACAAGGCTGCATATTTCCGAAACTATCTTAATACTACAATACTGTAAAGCTATTAAAGGCCATTATGTGATAGTAACATGTGTCAAAGTCTATGTCGGGTTTGCGATATCGTACTGCTAAGTTAACTTCGAAAATGTTGGCCTAGGTAGTGGGGATCACTTGTATGTCCAGGATGCTGCCTACAAATGACAGATACATACAAATGTTCATCTCATAATACATCTGGCAGATAAGGTTATATGACCTGTTCTCTGAAATGTACTAAAACGACGTCTTACCACAGGCGTCAGTGCACACAGAAAGGAGAAGATATGCTCATGATTGCTCAAACACCTGAAGTAATCCTGCCAGGCAATGAAGTGGATTTCAGCATCACAGACACAGACTGTTGGGTTATAATCACGAGATGATTACATCGTAGGCCTATATCACAACCAGATCAACCTGCAACCATTTCAGAATGAACTGTGTCTAGATATGGATTCAAAAGAACACATTGATGGACATTAGTAAAGATAATTCAATATATTCGCAAAAGCTCCGTGGATACCACTGATGCCAGTTTGGAATCGGCTATGAACCATACACAGAGTTCAGTGCAAATGTGAAGATTTTACAGCATGGAACCAAGTACAACTGATACAGCTGCTCTTGAGATTAAAGATGTTCAAGAAGCCATCACAAACCAAAGTGTAGAAACACTGCCACATATATATGGGACATGGAAACAGCATACCCAAAGACAATATCCAAATATCCTTACCCAAGTATCCAAATATTTTTAGTCCATGCAGTCTTGGTTGGGTCATGGGGTTTGGTATAATTATGTCTGTGCTTTTGGAGGTGCAGGCTGCACCGAAGGCTGTGATACAACTGATCAAATGCAACTGATGCCAGTATGTTTTCACTTCCTTTGGTGTAAGCATACTAAGACAGATGAAGTATATGGCTAATATGCTGTTATGAATTATATTTTACAATAGGTATTTTAATTATTTGATCTAAAACTGTACTTAGGAACACAAAATTGCATTTGTAGGTAAACTAGGATAAATTTGATTTACCAAATGATTAATTGAATTGTCCTTTTAAATTGCCATATGTCAGTCATTTTAAATGTTAAGATGTTTGTCATGACTGGATGACTATTAATCTAACACTTATATTCATTGACTACTGAAATGTACATGGACAACATAGTAGTAACCATTTTGAATTTCAACATGGTTGCCATGACTGAATGGCTGTATAAATACATTCAATCAAGTCATGAACTACAGAAATGTGCATAAACAATATAATTGTGTTTTTCTTTTAATCGGGAGTTGAGATATTTGACAAATATATTACAACGACAGTCATTTTTAATTTCAAGATGCCTGCCAAGATCAGACAACAATTGTGGTGGGTTTTTAATTTTTTTATTTTGTTTTTATTTTGGTGTTTTTTTTTTTAATACAAAATAATCTTTTGAGAGCGTAGATTTTAACTGAGACCAAATATATGGGAGTAAAGATACAGAGACAAAAAAAGCATGACGGTTGCCATCATCAGAGGAATACTACTACTAATAAAATATCTTTGAATTCACTGACATAAAATGTTTTAATAGACCCCAAATATATATTTATATGTGAAATGAGAGTGGAGATATATACAGAAATATATGAAAATGACGGCCATTTTGCATATCAAGATCACTGACATGATAGTGGTCAGACAATATTGCTACCAATGGAGTTCTGTTTTAGTTAGGTCATGGGAACATATTGCTAAAATTGTATTAGCTTGAGTAAAAACAAAAATGGAAATTTCAAAACTTGAACATAACTATCTGAACTCCGTCGTTTAATAGAATGACATGGGTTCTTTTTTTTTCCGTGTGTCACATAAGGAATCGTGCACATTTATGTTTGACATGAAAATATAATATAAATTAGGCAAAACATATTGTAAAATTGGTCAATATTTTAAACTTTTTATATACTGTAAATAGTGTACAACGCTGTTAACTTTGCACATAGTGTAATTATTGATCAATACTGTTAACTGTGTATATATATTATAAATATTGATCAACATTGTTAACTGTATACATATTGCAAATTGTGTCAACATTGTTAAGTTTGTATATAATGTACATTTTGGTCAAACACTGTTAACATTGGACATATGTAAATACTGGTGAACCACTTTCTACATATTGTAAATATGTGTCAACATTGTTAGCTTTCTACATATTGTAAGTATGTGACAACATTGTTAACTTTCTACATATTGTAAGTATGTGACAACATTGTTAACTTTCTACATATTGTATGTGACAACATTGTTAACTTTCTACATATTGTAAGTATGTGACAACATTGTTAACTTTCTACATATTATACAGTTTGTCCAACACTGTTAACTTTCTACATATTGTAAAATGTGTTCAACACTGTTAACTTTCTACATGTTGTAAAGTTTTGTCAACATTGTTAACTTTGTACATATTGTCAAGTTTTGTCAACACTGTACGGTCCCACCACACATATGTCATCTGCCATTGAAATACAGGTTAAATTACTCAACTTCAAATGAAGATTGCCAATTGAACAGATTCTCGTTGACACTTAAAACATTGCGAACATATATTATAGAAGAATTTATTTCACTCCAAAATTAAGAATATTTCCGTATCAGAAATGTGCTATATCACTGTATCTGACTGTAGCAGCGGTCCAAACAGGTGGTTAATTAACCAATTCTCCCCAGCTGTTTCTTGCGTTATACGCCCATGTCCCAAAAGGTCAATGCACAATAGTACACAATAGCATGAACAAAGCACAGCCAGACGGCTTACCATTAAATATACATATTGTTTTAATTCTTTAATATTCCCTAGAAGTGAATATGTGAACCATAACTTGTGTACCAATTAGGAACTATAGTGGACCGTTATCAGTGAAGTCCCACCAGGAAGTCGTCTATGTAGACACACCTAAACTATTTATAAATTGTCAACTATGTCAAACACTGTTACGTTTCAGCATACTGTAAATATTGGTCACCACTGTTAACATTGCACATATTGTTAATATTGGTCAAACAATGTTAACTGTACATATTGTAAATAATGGTCAAACTATGTTAAACACGGATAAGTGACTTTTCAAGTTGTTAATAATATAAGAATATGGTGTAATCTACATAATTAATCATAATGTATATCCCATAATCAATTTCAAAACAAATCGGAAACATAACACAGTCCAGAACTAACACAATCTGTTCAGTTTGTACACCAAATTAAATGGAAGACAATTACCATTTCGTCTTACTGTATACTGTCTACAGTACATAAGCAACAGATACACTGAACAGCAGTATTATCATAAGTAACGTCTAAATACATTCACATAATGTTCATAAAAAACACATTAAAAAACCCAAACAAAACAAAAACAAACGTAAACACAAAACCAATCGACAATATGTTTGTTGTCACCACGTGCACATATTTGTGTCACTAATATGTGCAGTCGTTAAAGTCACATACCACTGCACAGCTTCTAATTTGTTATATGGCTACAGACTGCATGAATTGACAAATAAAGAATACAATAACAAATCTTAGTTTATGCAGTTTTCTTGAAATATGGTGGTATTATTCCCCTTGCAATACCAATAAATGAGTATCAGTGACAGACCTTATCATTATCATGCTATTTTACTATATGTGCGTAAATAGGCGGGAAAATATCTATAATTTGCATTTTGAGAATGCCTTTTTATACTATGAAGTTTACTACATGCTTATTTATTTATTAGCTGATTGTATATTAAACTGCACAAAAAATCAGCATTGTTTTAGTTTTTGTTATTTCCAAAACACTTTTAAGCGGGCAGCATAGCCCAGTGGTACAGTGCCCGCCTGATGCGCGGTCGGTCTAGGATCGATCCCCGTCAGCTAACCACTGGGGTTTTTCTCGACATAACCATATGTCCGACGCCGATATAACCGTAATTATAATGTGTTGAGTGCGTCGTTAAACAAAACAAAAACAAAAACAAAAAAACCAAACACTTTTACTTTTCTTGTTACCTCAATTCAAACTGACATTATATATACACATATCTGTTTTGTAGGATATAGTGGCTCTCTCTCTCTCTCTCTCTCTCTCTCTCTCTCTCTCTCTCTCACACACACACACACACATACACACATACACACACACACACACACACACACACACACACACACACCATCGGTAGTCTGAGTAACAAACTTGAAGGAGGGATATGATTTACAAAAGATAATAAATATTGAAAATACAAAAATAACATTTTAATTTTTAAAACAAAATGTAGCATGAACAAAACAGTAGGTTTTTTATTAGGACCAGACGATCGATTTGTTTTTTGTCCTAGAAAATCACACAAATGACTGATCGACCCGTCTTTAAGGGAGTGAATCCCGCAAATCAATATTTTGAGGAGGTAGTGCATACTCAGTGGCG
>JAECMU010149634.1:5746-20925 GCA_016106625.1 Dracogyra subfuscus | reverse complement strand
ATACCTCATTCTTAATTGCTTTATCAGGGGCTAAGATCTGTTTAGGGGTGGTGATGGCAGGGTAGGTGTCGAGTAGCGTGAGGAACGTTCTATGTGTGTTATGGAGCGGGCAGTCTAGTAGGTAGTGTTTTATGGTTTCTAGTGCTCCACATATGCAGTTAGCGGTTGTTTTTTTAATTATGGAAGAATAACTATTTAATGCCATAGAGGTGCCAATTCTTAATTTAGTGATTGTTTTGTCAATGGCAGTTATGTTGTGCTTTGGCCTGATGGTGTTGATGAGGGGTTTTATGTTGTAGAACCATGTATTGGGGGTGCTGTCCCAAGTTGCTTACCAGACGTTGTTGAAGTGTTTCTTGGCTATGGACATGAGTTCTGTGATTCCTAGTGGTAATGTGTGTATCATGTTATGGTTGATAATTTTAAATGCTAGTTTTGCTCCTTGGTCTGCTAGTTCATTTCCATCAATTCCTACGTGTGCTGGCACCCATTCTAAAATGGTTTCTAGATTTAATTGTTGTAGTTCTGCTAGTTCCTTATAAATTAGTGCTAGAATGTCTGGCCTGGTTGTTTTGTTAGTTTGGATGGATTGTATGGAGCTCAGACAGTCTGAGAATATGACAGTTCGTGTGTATTTGCGTTTGAAGACGTTGGTCATTATTGCTTTATCTGCACTAAATTTTATAAAAATATAATTTAATTAATTAATTATTTTGATACAAATTAAATTATATTTAAAACTACTAATTTGTTAAATCCAAATAAACAGCATAAAAATACAATAGATAGAATATTAATTGCCTACATGACGGAGACAAATAAAATAAAGTCAGTATGTGTAGCCTAACTAAATTAATTAGAAACAAATACGATAGTAATATATTTTATATTAATTGATTAAAATAAAATAAATAAAGTAAATAGTATGATCTAATAATAATAATATTTGGATTTATAATTAATTCATATATTTATTAGCTTAGTTCTACGGCCTGGCTAGAATTATATAGAGGATAATAAACGAGTAAACAGTTATTATAAAATGTTTCTCCCGAGTGAAATAATGTTTTCACTAGGGACATAAATTTTATAATAACTGGTACCGAATTTGTTATTCTATTTATTACCCCAGCTGTTTTTTTTTTAAAGCCTTTATTTTCGATATAGCCTACATCGGCTACACGTCCATGTAGTATATATAGAAACGACGTAAACTACTTTTCTCTTCTTTAACTTTGTACTTTATTCACGGTTAACAGATAATTTTCAAAACCCCAAAGTTCTAATTATTATGTAAAAAAAAATCTATAATGAATTGCATTAAACTACCATTTTATTACAAGTTTAACACTGAAATCAAAACGAAGTAATCAAAACGAAGTAAACACAAACGATTTAAACTACGTGACGTCATCGTGTGCGTTGCCAAATCATGATGACATCATATTTAGTACCGGCAAGGCGATTAGTTTGTTGGCGTCAAATCGTCCAATAGTACGTTAAACCAATGCATGCTATTTTCTCAGTGAGTGCCTGCTGGGGTAATAAATAGAGGATAATAAACCAGTTACCAGTTATTATAAAATTTATGTCCTGTGTGAATGAGTGTGTGAATGAGTGAATGAATGAATGAATGTTTAACGACACCCCAGCACGAAACATACATCGGCTATTGGGTGTCAAACTATGGTAATTCAAATAAATAAAATGATGATCAACATCAATATAAAAATTCAAGGTTTAAACAAAAACAGTGTAAAGAACTGTACAAAAACACAAATATCACAGAATTTCACGAATACTGAATTGTACTCAAAACTTCAATTTTGTGCTGTATTGGCCATTCTCAAATAGAATGTTACACCCCTGCACCACGGTGAGGTTACAGCACGCGCAGGGGCTGTCCTGAGTGAAATAATGTTCAGTTGTCACGAACTTTAGCGAGTGCGAGTGACAAAATTAACATTATTTCACGAGGGACATAAATTTGATAATAACTGGTACCGAGTTTGTTATTCTATTTATTACCTCTGCTATTTGTTCTCTGTATAGAAACGATGCAAACCACTTTGCGCACTGTTCTGAGAATTACTATAACGTTGTAACTGAATCACGTTCATAGATAATTAAAAAAAACCCCACAAGTTCTCTTTACTCTGCTTCAAAATCTATAATAAATTGCATTAAAATGACATTTTGTTATAAATTTAACACCAAAAACAGAGAGCCGTAAACACAAATTCTTTAAAGTACATAACCTCATTTTGTGTGTTTGTCCAAATCGTGATGACGTCATATTTAGTACCGACAAAGCCATTGGTTTGTAAGCATCAAATTGTCCAATAGTATTATTGTTCATTAGACCAATACAGAATATTTCTCACTGGTAATATATTTGTTTAATTAATGGTAAATACTTATTAAATACCTAATGCGTCTTTATGAATTAACTTCATCTTGTATGTTTCAGGGGTCAACGGAGGCGTCAACTTTGCAACTTAGTGATCGTGATCGTCTGGGTGCGATTCTGTCCCCACGGTTTCGACACGTAACGTTCATGACTCTCCTTTGCCTCTTACTAAATCTACCATCGTTGGATTGTGTAGTGTCACTCTACTAGTGACACAAACATAGGATATTTTCACTGAATCTTAGGTGTCACACTCCTAGTGACACCAATTTTAGAAGTTCTTATAACTTCTCTTCATCCAAATAAGATTGCCAAGATTGGATTGAACTGCGGTTGGACACGATGGGGTGGGGTTGATGGGATGTCGGAAAATAGGAGCTTTTTGGGGCCAAACGGCGTGGATGGTTAGGCCATAAGTTTAGAGCAGGATCTGACCTCTTCCCGGCCCTCATTTGGTCACACCAATGTTTTTGAATTGATTGGCAATTCTCTTTATACCTAACTAATTAACATTCCTTTGACCAATCTTTCCTTCTAACCTCCTAGGGGCCTAAATTTAATTTGTAGAATGCTTAAACATAAATATAATAATTAAATATTTAGGCCACGTCATCAAAAATTGCGCCGTTTTCATATTTATTAAAAATGAGTTTAATGTAAATGTTATTTTATTTTAAAGGCGCAGTGAAAAATAATAAACTCCGCCCCCACCTTATTATTTTTGTGTACATTAATAGTTTAGTCTGTTTTGTTTATCGTTACGTGTAGTCGTGATTAGCATATATACTGTCTTGTACATGTATGCAATTTTGGTGTTTTATTTTGGTGTTTTGTTGTATGTGCAGTCTAACATTTAATAGTTAAGTTGTACTCTGATATGTGTTGGTAATGGAGTTGTAATAGTGTTTGTAATGATGTTGCAATTGTAATTGTGTTTATTTATTAAGATATTGCAGTTGTAATTGTGTCTGTAATGGTGTTGAAGTTGTAACTGTATGTGTAATGATGTTGTAATTGTGTTTGTAATGATTTTGCATTTGTAACTGTGTTAGTAATAAATATTACAGTCGCAACTATCTTCACAATAATATTACAGTTGTAATTGTACTGATATTGCAGTTGCAACTGTATTTACAATAATATTACAGTTGTAATTGTGTTTCTACTGATATTGCAGTTGTAACTGTGTTTACTACAATAATGTTACAGTTGTAATTGTATTTGTACTGACATTGCAGTTGTAAGTGTGTTTTCAATAATATGACAATTGTAATTGTGTTTATACTGATAATGCAGTTGCAACTGTGTTTACAATAACATTAGTTGTAATTGTGTTTACAATAATATTACAGTTGCAATTGTGTTTATAAGGATATTGCAGTTGTAACTATGTTTATAAGGATATTGCAGTTGTAACTGTGTATACAATACTATTATAGTTGTGTGTTTACAATAATATGACAGTTGTAAGTGTTGTTCTACTGATGCTACAGTTGTAAGTGTTGTTCTACTGATATTGCAGTGTAAGTGTTGTTCTACTGATATTACAGTTGTAAGTGTTGTTCTACTGATACTACAGCTGTAAGTGTTGTTCTACTGATATTGCAGTTGTAAGTGTTGTTCTGCTGATATTACAGTTGTAAGTACTGATATTACAGTTGTATGTGTTGTTCTACTGATATTACAGTTGTAAGTATTGTTCTGCTGATATTGCAGTTGTAAGTGTTGTTCTACTGATATTGCAGTTGTAAGTGTTGTTCTACTGATATTGCAGTTGTAAGTGTTGTTCTGCTGATATTGCAGTTGTAATTGTAATTAATAAACAGAAAAATTTAACTTTTTTATTTGCTTTCTTAAAGGGACATTCCTGAGTTTGCTACATTGTAAGATATTTCCGACTAATAAAATATTTCTACAATTAAACTTACATGTTAAATATGGTTTTTTGTTTAGAATATCAGTATCTGTATATTCAATGTGTTTATGGTCGTCTTAATATTTGTAAGAAGCCCCAACTGGATTTCGTCATCAAATAATTTCGTACGTACGAAAAAATTAAATTTTAGGAAATAAAACGAAATTTAATCCAGTACAAATATTAGAACGATCAGAAACACGTTTAATATATAGCCACTAATATTTTATGCAGGAAAATATATTTGATATTTAATTACAATCGTTAAAAAGTATCTATTAGTCGATAACATCTTAAACATTGCTGCAAACTCAGGAATGTCCCTTTAAATTATACTCTAGAAAATATTATATACGAAGACAAAAACATTTAGCTATTTTCGTAACTATATTTAAAGAAAAGAAAACTCCCGACTTTGAAAGTAAAATTAAACACTGCATTTAACTAATGCGTCATTTGTTGATGTAAGTAACAGAAGAGTTTTAATACAAAATGAAATGAGTCATTTGTTGATGTAAGTAACAGAAGAGTTTTAATACAAAATGAAATGAGTAACTGCATAACTGAATGTATGTTGTATTTTAAAGTACAACACAATGGAGTCGTACCAAATTGCTAAACTGGTCTCAGTGGTATAAAGGTTAAACTACTGGACTGGGTTTCCCTGCTGGTACGGGGTCACTACACCCTCTTATCTCTCAATAACCACTAACCTCTGGGCAATTCCATGACTCGAGGTACATGAGTGTGAAAATTAAATATTATTATTTCATTATACAACGACACAGTTTAAATAAATATAAAAAACCTTCAAAATTCTTGTTCATACACGCCTTTCCTAATGATTCTCACATCCAAGTTATATTATATTAATCCATTTATAATATCAGGAGCATCACTTTAAAGAATACGGGCACTAAAACTATTTAAGCGTGCTTGAAGCTTAATTGGATATAAGCACGAAACTACTATAAAAGAAAGCAATATGCTATGTAACTCTGTCCTGAGTGATGCAGAATGATGACGGAAATCCCAAAGTAAGCATTATGCTCAAAAGTACTACCACCTGGAGATGGAAATCCAAAGAGGGCAAGGTCGTCTATGTTAGAAAGAAGATAAAGACAAAGCTGCCACCACACATCATAATCAATAAAAGGGATGGCTGGGGTGGTTTTGGGGCGCGAGATTATGCAAGTTTGATTAACCATAGATTTCGATAAATCTGTTAATTTTGAATAAATCCATATTATTTAACACCAGCTACTACACAAACCTGTATAAAATATGTGAAAGCAACGGACATCTAAAAAAGCACCGGTATATAATATTGGTTGACGTGTAATATTTAATAGGTTCTGTTTTATTTGAGGTTTACCTTTCAAATAAATACAGGCTGTGATTTATAGGATCGATGGATGAAATAACCATACTAGTTTGTCACAACACCAAGATGTCATTCACAAAGTATTCCTTTCGTTTTCAAATTTGATATATTGTTCACGGACCGAGCAACATTTTACACGTACTTAATAAACAACTGTCAAATTTATTAAGCATTTTGGAAATTGTACCTATGTATTAACTTTATTTCCCCCTCAAAGTGAAATTCCTTTTTAAAATACATTTTTGCAGGATTGAAAGTAAACGTGAAACCCATGGTCGCCAGAAGGGCTAGTTAAAGAAATGTCTTACTGACCCTTCTCAAATTCAACTAGCCCTCCAATGATCACACTGGAATTTAACTGCACAGCCAAAATCAAAACTAAAGTGGATTTGTTTTGTTTAAAAAAAAAAAAAAAATTAAAAAAAAAAAATCATGTGCTCACCGTGTATAGTCCGTTTGCGGTAAAGAAAACCGTATAACAAATAAAGTTAAAATTCATATAAAAAGATATTATTAAATTTTAAAACAATTCCATCTAAAATCCATTATAAGTATCATTAAGTTATACATATGACATCTAATTTTTAATACAGGATAAACTATAATGCAGTACATTGCAAAGAAACGATTAAAGGTAAAACTGCGCGTGCTTTTAGTAAACTAGTCTGAGAGTGGCAGTCCTCTTCGTAGCAATGCAAGAGTGATGGAATAAACTGTGTGGCCATGCAAGAGGTGAAATCCCCAGCAAATGATTTCCTCGGGAATGCCTATAGACGAAGCACTAGATAGGCTCTGATCATGTATTACGGTTGTGTCATTCAGATTACCTTGGATGTTCCATCAATTGCTTTAAAACCTGTATCAGAAAAACAAAGAGGTAACCTATGTAGAATTTTTGTTTAAATTTACACTGCACTTTTACTTCCAATACAATAATAATTTGAGTCGGTAGGGTTTAATGGTTTTTTTTTAAATTGTATTTTTATTTATTATGTTGGCGCTGTTTTGGCATATTCGATTTATCAGTGTGTTTCTTATTTTAACTAGTGACATATTCGTCTGACACTAACATTGATAGTCACCCAACGGACTACGTTTGCAAACTTTTTAGTCTTCCTTGGCCAATAAAGGTCGCCACAGTCGACCGAGCGACTGCTAATTTTCAACCGTGACATTTCACGTTGGAGCATATCTCGAACCATACTAGAAACGTCACTCGTCAGTCCAGAGACCCTGCATGTCTCGAAAGACACGTCACTCACCAGTCTAGAAGCCCCTGCATGTCTCGAAAGAAACGTCACTCACCAGTGTAGAGGCCCCTGCATGTCTCGAAGCAAACTAGAAACATCACTCGTCAGTCCAAATGCCCCTGCATGTCTCGAACCAAACGAGAAACGTCACTCGTCAGTGTAGAGGCCCCTGCATGTCTCGATCCAAGCTAGAAACCCCACTCGTCAGTCCAGAGGCCCCTGCATGTCTCGAACCAAACTAGAAACGGCACTAGTCAGTCCAAAGGCTCCTGCATGTCTCAAACCAAACTAGAAACGTCACTCGCCAATCTAGAGGCCTTGCATATTTCAACAGAAACATCACTCACCAGTCTAGAGGCCCCTGCATGTCTCGAATTAAATTAAAAACGCCACTCCTTAGTGTAGAGGCCCCTGCATGTCTCGAACCAAACAAGACAGAGCCCCTGCATGTCTCAAACCAACCGAAAAAATCCACTCGCCAGTCTAGAGGCTCTGCATATCTCGAAAGAAACGTCACTCGTCAGGTTGGAGTCCCCTGCATGTCTCAAGCTAAACTAGAAATGTCACTCGCCAGTCTAGAGGCCCTGCATGTTTCAAATGAAACATCACTCACCAGTCTAGATACCCCTGCATGTCTCGAACCAAACTGAAAACGTCACTCCTCAGTGTAGTGGCCCCTGCATGTCTCGAACCAAATTAGAAACGTCACACTCGTCAGTCTAGAGGCCAATGCATGTCTCGAACCAAACTAGAAATGTATCGTACCAAACTAGAAACGTCACTCGTCATTCTAGAGGCCCCTGCATGTCTCGAACCAAACTAGAAATATCACCCGCCAGTATAGAAGCCACTGCGCATGCGCGTGGTAATACAAAATAAACGAATTATAATTATTATTTATTATATGTTTTATACACAATATGCAGTAAGATCTCCACTTATTTTTATACTATAAAAAACATGTTAATTTATATGGCATCAGTATGGTATTATTTTATAAAGCTAGCTATAATTTAAGTTAGAGAAACAATTAATCACTCTCCTCAATATTTCCTCTGGAAGAGCATCATTTGTAATTACAATTGCAGTTTCAATAAACTCATGCCATTATGCTATCGCTATGAACGATTATCTTCATACAGCACACAGGTCTGTTGCCATCGTGTTCATACTGTGTGGCACAAACAGTGGAACAGCAGCGCCACTTCCGAGTGTTAAAATGGAGAATATTTTGTTTTGTTTTTGTTTTTTTGTGTGACCTAGATAAGTGAGTATTGCCTAAAGATATTGTAGATGAACTGCGAAGGTAAGAAAATTAATGTGGAATAACGAAATTTAACGAAAATGCCCGAATATGGGTGACAACATTTATTCATATTAACATTACTGCCAAACAGTATATAGAGTTGCAAACGAATCACTAAGGATTTTATATGGATTACAACTACATGGTGAAAAGTCTCAGGTTATCACATGTTGTCCGAATATCTGTATCATTTGTGCTCCAGCAGTTGCCCCCTCCCCATGCCTCCTGTATTGTACGCTTATATGAATAAAAATGTAATTTGCGACTGGAGCTATAGGTTTTCCAGCCTACATCTCAACGGATGAACAGTTGACATCACTGCACTTCTGATATAAATTATGATTCTACCGAAACCATAAAAAGTAATATTTTATTACTGGAACTTTTAATAGATGGAACAAGGTCATGCTTAGTTACCTCCCTTGTAAATCATTGTGGTATAATTATTGAGGACAGTGGACAGAGTGATATAATCATCTTGTACAGTGTAAATATAACACCTGCAGTAGTTTTGTAAATGTTATATTTGATGGATGTTTCTACAATGAGTCTCTTTAAACTTGAGAAGACATATTTATGCGGAATGTGATTCAACATTTACTGTTTTCATAGGCGACTGAACGGTTTTAACATTGGGGGGAGGGGGCAAATATTTAAGGTGGGTGGGTCTGGGGGGCATACTCTCCCGGGAAATGTTTACATTTAAATGGCCAGAAATCCAAGCATCCGAAGCACAAAATTAGTGATTTTTAAAACAGAATTTCGGTTATTTTTTTGGGGGGAAATGTACAACAATGACTGTTCTTCGGTTGTGGAGAGATAGTATACATGAGGTGGTCTGGGGTGGGAGGTGATTCCGAAGGGCACTGTTGGACAATTGTTCAATAAAAAAGAAATAATAAACAATATGTGTTATTTATAACTTCTACTTGTATTTATTCAAAATAAATACAACCGATGTTATCAGCAAACCTAAACCGGATAGGCATGACACTCATCATGAACACAACCCACCATAAGATAATCTGGGATTGCTGCAGAGATCCCGTTAGCTGATTCTAGGAGCATTTGTTCCATGTCACTCACTATGTGAAAGTCCTTTTGATCAAACCGTGCCTCTAATTGGTTGATCAGAAGTTCCAACGTTTCAATGTATTCTTGTTTGTGCAGCCGTTTCGGACTGTCAAAACTGTGTGCAGCTTGACCATCATCATACCTCTTTGGTCGCTTTCGGTATCTTGAGAGAGTCGGTTCAATGTCGTAAGCAGCTGCCTCTTTCACTGACTCATTGTAAAGATGCTCAAACTCTAAATCATCAAGGCGTAGTGTCTTGTAATACTGTCGCACAGAGCTACAAGCTAGTTGTGCCTCTTGCGCAGATGTGTCCTTACTTTGCAAGCTGCGCGAAAGCTCTTCTGCTGCACTGAACACAAGATATGCAAGTTTTAAGCCCCAGTACGTTTGAAAACTCTCCATCAATGCAACTATCCCAGCAGCAGCCATGCCATTGTCATCGTGCTGAGTGGCATTAACTTCTCTCATGGTCATTTGCAAGATGGAATAATTTTTCAGCACTGATTCTATCGCTCTTGTGCGAACAGTCCATCTTGTTGGAAGAGTGGCTTGATATTAGGACCAACAGCTGGAGCATCGCCGGATTCTAGATACCCAGATGCAGCAACCTGATTCCTTACAAATAGTACCTCTCTCTTTGGGGAGAACTTAATTAATCTGGATATCTCTTTTGTGATGTCAAGAGCATCAAGAAGAGGTTTAAACTTCTTGCAGACATCTTATAGAACCAGGTTAGTGCAATGTCCTAAACAGTGAACAGCAATTGCTGCTGGTTCTTCTTTCCGCAATATTGCTGCAACTCCATTTAATCTTCCCATCATGTTTGAGGCACCATCATAACCTTGACCCCTACACTTCTTAATAGGAAAGGAACATCTAAGGAGAACATCTTTGATTGCAGCCAGAATGGTAGCAGAATCTGTCTGGGGACTATTAAACATGCCAATAGGTCCTTCATACACTGTGTATTTGGAATCTACAAATCACCAACTGTTCCTTATTGGACATGTCTCGGGTTTCATAGGCCAGCACTGCATAGAACCCTGTATCTTGAATATATTTAACAAAGTTTCTACGACTGCAATTCGCCATTGTCTTAACAATCTCATTGACACTGTCATGCGACATATACGTTCCATCCTCAAGCCACTTGCCAATAGTGGTGTCATATTCAGCTCTAGCTTTCAACAACTGGTGGAGATTGCCTTCCTCCTCTGAATGACCTCTCAGTGGTAGTCCCTGCCTTGCTAGCACACGAATGTACGAGATCAGGGTAAGAAATGCATTTCTGTTTCTCTCTTGTTCGTCTTGCTTCTGTGTATTAAGTTTGGTATGGACATCTGGTTCCATTAACTTGAAACTAGCGATTTTAATTAGGGCTTCCCTGTACGTGCCACTAGTTTCATGCTCTTTCAGCCTAGTTGTCGATTTTTTCCAGTTGTTGAATCCTGAAGTGATGAATGCATTATCCATCTTGGAGCTGAATGTAAGTAGTTTCTTGGCATTGGCTGTCTTGCATATATTGCAGAACGCTTTGCCTGTAGTACTGCATAAGTTCAGCCACGGACAAAGCTTATACCAATGTGTTTGAAAGAAAGGCTTTTTCTGGTTTACCCCTTTGCCATATATCTTCATCGTTTTTCTTAAAGTGTTCTCTCTACGGGTTGATGTAGCTCAAGCACACAGCAAGGGCAATGACAGAAGTTCTTGTCAGTGTTTGGTGCTGAATCTTCGTTGTCTGAGCTACTAAGAGGTTCATTGTCTTCGCGGTCTGTAGACACTTGTTCATTCAGAGTTTCACAGAGAGATGTACCAGCTCAATTTTCTGAAATATGTAAAGTCAAACCTTCGAACTACATGTACAGTGACCTGTTCAGGCTGCATAGATATATACACAATAATTGTAAAAAGCCCAACATTTCAATGCAGTGCATATATATGCAATGCAGAGTCCCAAGTGAAAAATTTCAGGATCAAGTATTTTTTTTACAATGTTATTATTTCCCTCACAATAAAATTGTGTTCGTTACAACTTAAGTGAAACAACTAATCACCTCAATGTTTTCTCCAGAAGATCATAATATATATAAACAGAACTACATTGTTAATGAACTCATGTCATTGCGTTATCGCTATCAAGGTTTACCATCAATTACCTTCACACAGCACACAGGTGTGTTGCCATGGTTTTAATACTTTGTGGCAGTGGAATAGCAGCACCAATTCTGAGTGTTCAAGGGACATTCCTGAGTTTGCCGCATTGTAATATATCTAGGATTAAAGTTACATATTAAATATATTTTCGGGTTTAGAATATCAGTGTCTGTATATTTAATGTGTTTCTAGTCTTAATATTTGTAAGAAGCCCAAAAGGTAATGAAATTTAACCTTGTACAAATATTAGAACGATCAGAAACACGTTTAATATACAGCCACTAATATTTTATGCAGAACATATATTTGCTATGTAATTACAGTCGTCAAAAAGTCTCTGTTAATCGATAACATCTTAAAATTTGCAGCAAACTCAGGAATGTCCCTTTAACATAGAGGATAATGCATTTTATATATTGCTCAATATGCTTTATTATTGTTATTCCAGAAAATCAATAGTATGCCACATACACACATTAGATTTATACGTTTATTGAAAAGGTATCATTAAATTAAATATCTATGTTACAAGATAGTGAGTCTTTCAACTACACCGCCAGTCATTTTGCAATTTCGCTATTGTTACAGTGATTCATTTGGACTCTCTGTATTTTTAATTGATGGATGCTATTTTCGATATGACTGATGATCAGGCCAGGAAAGTCAATTATTTTGGCCCATAAATATGCCACGATCATTTTGAACTTCGTTGAGTTACTGCTTTACTTGATGACACGAAACTCCTGAAAGCTTTGTGATGGATGGATTCGTACATAGTATGGCTTTTATCGAGTGATAGTCTCTGAAGTGAATATTATAAATAAGATCGAGTGCAAGGTATAAATGTAGTATCAATCAGAAACTATAAAAGTGTGGTATCAGAGTTGCACAATATTATTTATTGCATTTTGCTACAACTGTATACCCTGACAAGTATAGAGAATCACCACTACAGAACTACCAGCGGAAGTGGACGCCTTCACATGTTGCGACCGAAATTCGAAATTCCATGTTCAGTTTCAATGGAAAATAACAGTACAGAGACAGGCCTATCTTCAAAACAGGACTACACATTGTTTAATACTGTGGTAATAAGCTTGAAAATCATAATCATTTTCGTCGCTATAGGAGGCAATATACTAACAATTGTTGCCATCTGCCGCTTCAAGTCTTTGAGATACCCCAGTAACATGATGATCGCAATATTGGCCGTCAGTGATATCTTGGCAGTGACCATCTACGCACCGCTCGCAATGATATGGACCAACAAGCCAATCCTTTTCAATACCAGGGCATCCTGTGTGACACTCATATTCATAGCACAGTCCGTAGTGGCAAGTAACGCAGTCTTTCTGTCACTTCTCTCCGTGGAGCGATTCTACGCAGTTCATTTCCCATTTCACTATTACCAAAATGTAACAATGAAGTTTAACTTTATCTGGAGTATGGTTACTCTTGTGGGAATACTGGTAATAATTATCCCTTCGATTTGTGGAATAGACAATTGGTCATCATATGGCAGGTGTTATCCATCAATACTATTTCCAAGATGGTATAATATTTATTTAATGAGTACAGCTATTACTTTCCAGATAGTTGGCCTCATAGCCACATTTCGTGTTGTGGTGGCAGAACTGAAGTTCAGACGCCGAGAACGAACTATGCGAGTGTCTGACGTAGAGAAACAAGCATCAGTGCAGTCGACCGTTATGATCCTGGCGTACGGGATATCCGTCTGTTTTTATCTGCCACACATTCTCTACTATCTCTCTGTGACATTATTACACGAGGAGCCTAACCGTATGGTTATCGAAACACTAGTGATAATAGATTTGGGTAACCCAACCGTTAACTTCTTTATTTACGGCTTCAAGAACAGCAAATTTAGAGAGGCATACAGAACACTGCTGGGATTCAAAAGTTGTAGGGTGGAACCTATGACTAATCACGAGAGTCGGACTCCTTAAAGGATTTGTTTGTTTTTAATGTGTTTTGTCAATTAGACATTATCAGTGGCCAACATGCAATTAAGTGTTCAGAGTCCAAGTCCACAAGAGTACTACACAAGCGGTATTGCTTAGGTAATGAACTTTAAATCATTAGTTTCATTGATACAGGAAGCAATGGTCGAACAATTACAGTCTGCTGCCGAGTAAGGACTTTGCGATTGCATAATAACATGACGGGCCGTCAGAGGTATTTTGACTGACGCCTCTCGTAGATATATAACGTAGTAAATCTGTAAGTTCTGTCCATGGAGAGATGCTAAGCAGTTCCCTTCCCATTTCAGTATGAAATTCAGTTCTGTCTGGAGAATAGTTGCCCTAAACCTTGCAACGGTTTTTGGAATAGCCAGGTTTTATTTGTCGGTACTGTTTTCCAACTGTTTTACTAAATTGTACCTAGGTGTATGTGATTTACGTTGCAGACAATCGGAACTCATGTCAGCTAATATGAAGTATATACCCCTAGAACTCTTTAGGATGTTCGTGTTTTGAAACCCAGCTATCAACCTTTTCATTTACATCATCAAGAGCAGGATATACAGAGAGGCACACACGTTTACTAAAGTTCAAGAGGTTGCGAATGGAATCTCTTACGACTGGGGCAGATCAAATTTACCAGAGTACTGCTAAAGTAGCTACGTTTTATTTACATACTCTACATATGTCTTGTCTATGAGATTATTTTGCCAGGTGCAAGGTAGCACTCACTAGTAGTTAAAATGCTTGCCTGGGATGCTAATAGTTTATTTTCAGTCACAGTTACTTAATTTGCGTGACAAAGACGTTTTCTATAATCAAACCGTACCTCTGCGCAAGACGGAGTCAAAAGGGAATTTTGACAAAATGGAGATTGATTCCACAACTGTGTCAGGCCCATAAGAGGACTGCCACTATCAGGATACCCTTTGCAATATTTATAATAGGACTGCCACTCCAAAGACATGTATATAGCTCTCATTACAGACGGCTATTTAGAATAGACATATAATATAATATAGATAGCTGGTTTGTAAAATGACCGCTATAACAGATTTATTCATTAGTTTTACATTCTGTAAGAACATAATTACATTGTATAAGGATTACATTTTCACAAATATTATATTTGCTTAGAAACGGAGTACTATAATTGTATGAATAATGTTTCGTTTCACAAAACGAAACCACTGTAGGGGAACTGATGTGTATATACAAATATTTGCATCGAATGTGGAATAACTGTCAAGCGAGACATCGAGTTGTTCGTTTGGAACACGTCAAAGGTAGGTGGTGGTGAAAATATTGCATTTTACAACTGTTTTCTATGCTTTGATGCCAATTATGATTTCATTATTAGGCTTATACTATTTGTAATCGGTCGGGTTTTTTTAATGTAAACGTTATCTTACTTAAGAATGCAATTAACGGTTTTACCTACTGAATCACAATAACTTTGATTTACACGCCAAATTATTCTAGAATGTTTTTTTCTCTCACATTGTACTGAAATTGTTTTTAAAGGATACATAGAACACAACCGAGAGTTAATATGTATTCGTAAATGAGAATAACGATCACGGTGTATGCATAGCGTTACTGGCCATTGCTTTATAAGAACATAAATTTGTTATGTCGCGTCGAACACGTTTTGTATAGGTTGTGTGCCCCCCTCCCCCCGCAAAAAAAAAAAAAAAAAAAAAA
>JAECMU010149581.1:0-12392 GCA_016106625.1 Dracogyra subfuscus | reverse complement strand
CAACAGGTAAATTCTGTTATAATATTTTGTTTATCTAGAAATAAATGTTAAAAACAAACTAATGTAATTATGAAGTTTATATAATAGTACAAATACATAAATTCAGTAGCCTGAAAAAAACCTTCCCAATTATGACTAAAATCGCGCTAATTTTCCCAATCCCATAAGCCATGGGACCATGGCGAAAAATCCTGGATAAATCCCTGTTATATTTAGGGTTAGTGTTAAGAAAATCCAATCTGATTAAAATTAGCTCTACTGGGTTTAGCCAGTAGATCTAACAGCATTGCATGGACTGCCATGTCCAGGTGACATTTCATCTATAAATAACTTTTTAAATATTACCAATTACACTTCGCCTTTTATAGCGTTATTCAGGAGCATACAAATTTAAAAAATACTGTGCGAGACTATTTATGCAATAGGCAAACTTGTTGTTCTATTATAGCATTGAAAAAACAGAGGTAAAGTGCAGTAATAAACTTTGGATTGTATACTAGTATAAACAGATTGTATAGCTATACCATCAGGGTTTTTTTTGTCTTGAAACAAATTTTATATGAAATTACATATTGCAATTAGTTTCCGGCATACTTCATAATTCACCCAAATCATTTCGTATACCCTCGGCATAATTCCATATGTTTTCAAATTCTTTTCAAATCACTGGCAGGATTTTGCAAGTACGGTTTTGATTGGTCGAATGAAAGGTCAACTGGACATGAGCTCCAACGGGCTGCTGTTAGATCCACATGTAATAGTGGAGCTAATTTTAATTAGATTGAAGAAAATCATACTGTAATTATAAGATTAATTAATTTTGTCAAAAGGTTAACTTAAACAAAATTAAATCTGTAAAACTATTTAAATATAGTGCTATATCCGTTTACCAAATTATCTGATTACCATCATAAATTTATTTTTCAACAAAATATCATTTACTACATGAAATTATGTTGCCAAATTAAAATATAATTCCACAACTTTTTTTTAAAATTTACAGTTGATGAATTTGGTGACGGCCTGAGTTGGCCCTTTTTACTAACAGTAAACAGATTATTAAACAATCGGTACTGATTTCCTGTTGCCATTTTTCAGATTTACGACCTGGGTTTGGATGCAATAAGCCCGCAGTTCTATTTCCTTCTGCCCAGTGGGAAAATTCGTGACGCGACGTTCTGTTTCACTGAACAGGGACATTACATGGTTCTGATGTCTTCGTCTGGGTACATCTACACCCAGGTCATGGAGGACAGCAGCAGTGCAAATCTCGGACCATTTTACATCACAGACGTGCTAGAGATGAAACATGTGGAACTGAAGGTTAATTCCAAAAAAAATAAAATTGCTAGTGTAAAATATTGTTCTACAGTTCTACATCGCAGATAAGGATCTTCGTTTTACTACATGGAAAATGAGATGTTCAGTGGTCCAGGCCAGAAACTGAAGAGAACTTCAGCATATTTTGTTGATTTTCACATTTTCTTTATTTTGTATGCATGAACCTATGTTTGAGTATATGGAGGAGGTAGGAATGGATGGATCATACAGTATTGTTTATTAAATTGTTTTCATGCTATTGAGATATAAATAAATGGGGGGAGAGATGGATAATGTTGTTATTAAATTTATATTTTATATGACATATAAATTCACCTTAAAAATATAAAGAAATGCATTGCCATTAGGAAATTTATGTAATAGTTATAGACAATGTCATGTTTTGTTTTAGAAAACCGATGGCCAGTTGATGCTAAAGACATATTAAATTTTTTCTTATATTTTTTTATAAAGTCAATTTTATTTTGTCATATACTGTAAAACGGGTAATATTCGTGGGAGTAAATTTTCGCGACCAGTCAATTATATCCATTTCGCGGTTTATAATTTTCGCATTGTCGTTTTTTTTCTTTTTTCTCAAGTCGGTAAAAAAGAAGGAAATAAAGAATGAAAAAGAAAAAAAAATCAATACTACTGCATACTTTTTAATTCACAAAGATAAAAGAACTGTGACTGACTTAGCCTAATAGTAATTGTCCGATAACCAAGTGATACAATCACAAGCGAGATGGCCGCTTAGCTCATGCACAATGAATGACGGTAATCCCGAATGTGGATTAATCAACTCTCCCATAAGTGTTCTGATAAATAAATTTTGTTGGTTGAAAACGTCTCATCCTATTTTGTTTGTGTACACAGATTCTCAAAAGTACCAACGGATTAGGCTTATGTCTAGACATTGGAATGAGTCAAACACGTGTATACAGCTGCTACCGGAAGTAGTAGTAATAGTAGTACTGATTTGGACAAATCTTTTTTATTGTTCCAGCTACTGATTGGATACTTACCAGTGTTGATTTTAATTTTTGAAACAAATATGTGAGTAAATGAAATGTATTAACCTTATTTTTTTTTATTTTTTTATTTTTTAAAGATGATACTATAATATTAATATTCGCGAGAGTTCAATTTTCGCGGTCAAATTAAAATCGCGAAAAACGCGAAAATTACACACACGCGAATATTACCCGTTTTACAGTATTGCTCTAAAGTCAGACATATTCTTTTTTTCTTATATATTGCTCTGATGATAGACATATTCCCATCATATATTGCTGTAATGTATAATTCAACAAACCACTACAATCTTGATATATCTGTGTAGTTGTGCTAATTTGAGTGATGTGTTTCAGGAAAACAACGGCCAGGTAGCTGGTGGAGGGGTGTCTGTGTTCTACTCGCACGCTCTACAGCTCTTGTTCTTCAGCTACTCGCAGGGTAAGAGTGTTCATCAGGCCTGTTGGCAGTGATGCCATTAACTGTAGCAATAGCAGGTTCAAGTGCCACTGTAGAGGGCTGGTTTCATGGTACAGGTTGTGAAGTGTGAGATTGCATATAAAATTCTGGGGCGGATCTAGATGGGGGGGTCCAAGGGGTCCAGACCCCCCTTAAATTTGAGAAGTGCCCCTTTTATTTAGGTTTTTTTTTTTTTTTTTTACAAATTTTTTTTTTAACAAATTATTATTATTATGCCAGCGTCCCTGTTGTAGCACTATTATATTATGGTCCATGTGAACTGTGTGTAATTTTTCAATAGTGCCTTTTCATAATGTTATGGTGCACTTTTTGTCTTGGACCCCCCTCATCAAAAAAGCTGGATCCGCCCCAGAAATTATAGATAGCCTTCATGCCCTGGTAAGAGGTGAAGTAACTGAAAGATGCGATTTCATTTCTTAAATGTCAAAGTGAAATTAAAGGAGTCTGTTTTCATGGTAATAATTGTGATTTGTTCAATTGCACATAAAATTATAATTGGTGTTTACAACATTAACGGCAAAGCCTAGTAAGAAAAATGCTGTTTTATTGATTAATGTTAAATACTGACAACATATGACCAGCTAATATTAATCAGTCAAGATAGAGCTTTCAAGTGCCAATGACAATGTTGTAGATATAAGCAAATTGGATCGGAAGAATATTAATATCCCAATCGGGAAGCATTTCTTTAAAATTTAATGCCTTTGGAAGTTTAGTAAATAGGCATTGTAAAACACCACCTGCGGATTGTTAATGACTTCTGAGAGTAGAATAGCATAATGTGTTTTGTAAGCTAAGTTTATATTATTAGTACATAACAATGTCTTGGTAAGTGTACATTTTCATCCAACTTCTACCAAGTGGTAATTAGTGTTAATAAAATACAGCTGTGCAACATGGTTCAATATTTTTCTTTGCATATAGTTGATTATTTTGAAAGGTTGTTATATTAATGTTTAAAGGTTGATGTTAGTTAAGAACATCATTTGTAAAAATATTTGTTTTTATTACAACTGGCTACTTCTCGATATCTTTTAATTCATATTATTAAATTTTTTGTAAGTATTTTAATGTAAAATTGCTAGAAAGGTTTCATTCATAGTTATTTATTTCAATTTCAGGCAAGAGTTTTGTTGCAGCTGTGTCCAAGGATATGTCTAATGTTACAAACATTTTCACCATCACATTCAAAAGGTAATCATCTAGTTTAGAAATATGAGCCATTGTTTTTTGATGTGCTATGTTTTGATAATGGCTTAATTATCTCTCTCACTTTTTATTTATCCCAGTAGGATTAAGAAGAGCCAAAGTTAAAAATATATTGTTATCCCTTCATTCATTCATTCACTGAAAAAAAGGCAAATAGAAAATAACATAAGACTAATGGTTTTCTGTTGATCATACCAGTTCAACATAATGAAAACATTTAAGTTTACACTGTTAAGCGAGAATTCGGGATACATTTTTCATGGGGCACAAAATGTTTGCTTGTTTTAAAGCTGCTAATCTACATTTTGTTTTTGTCTCAAACCTGTTGCCCTGAAGTATGTTACAAAGCCGTTAAACCCCATTATGTTTGTGTTTCAAAGCTGTTAACCCTCTGTCTGTATTAGAGAGGTGTTAACCCTATATCTGTGTTTGAAAGCTGTTAACCCTCTATCTGTGTTTCAAAGCTGTTAACCCTCTATCTGTGTTTCAAAGCTGTTAACCCTCTATCTGACCATATGTCCGACGCCGATATAACTGTAATTATAATGTGTTGAGTGCGTCGTTAAAAACTAAACAAAAACAAAAACATCCATTCTGTTTGTTTCAGAGCCATTAACCTCCATTCTATTTGTCTTTCAATGCCATTAACCTCCAGTCTTTTTGTTTCAAATCTATTAACCTTCAGTCTGTTTCAAAGCCATTAACCTCCAGTTTGTTTGTGTTTTAAAGCTATTAACCCTCATTATATTTGTGTTTTATATCTGGTAACCTCCATTCTGTTTGTGTTTGAAAGCTCGAATGGCAGTGGCAAAGGTGGAAACAACAACCAACCGCTTGTGCAGTGGTCGGAGATCAGTGGCCACACTGGCCTGCTCTACTGCATGGCCCAGACCTCCAACAACCCGGTCGTACTCATGGTCTCCCCAGATACCATCATGATGCAAGAGATCAAAGTTGTGCCGGCCAAGGCAAAGGTAAATATCATACAGGTGTTAATGAGACCTTTCTGCAGACCAAGATTCCATGATAGAATAACATTATTGAGTTCTGGTTTTTTTACCAAGATATCTTGCCTATAATTACAGATTTCTCTCTGTAGAATATAGTGTGGCATTAAATTAAATACATTTAGTTATAAATTATTTTGTATCTGATCCTGGTATTTTAAAAAATATTTTTGTTTTGTTTTATTACAGATACAGGATGTGGTTGCCATTAGACACATTGCATCCAACACAGATCAGGTAATAAAATTATAACTTACAGAAAAAAATGAAAGAATCTTTATAGCATACTAAACAGCGACAATTGTCTTAGACTGTTTTGCTAATCCCTAAATCATCTGTATTGTATGAATTATACTGGAGGACAGTTATTGGTACTTCATAGGTATCTGCAAAACACAAGTTTCACTACATTTCAGTATCAGGAAGGGTAGAAATTAAACAAATGTCTATAATATGTGGTTTGGCAGTATATGTTTTAAAGAATATGTAACAGTTATGTTATCTGGACTAGGAATATCTTTTCATAGCAATTAAATTGTGTGTTATTTTTGGTTGGTTGGTTGTTTGGTTGGTTTTTTTAGTCCCCTATCAGTGCAACTGGAGGAGACTGTAGGTTTCTTCTCCGTCCATCCGTCTCACATATATTTTCTGGATGTTTTTTGCAGAAGACTTTCAGATATTGAACTGAAATTTTATGTATCGTTTCATCATGTACTGTTACAGATCAAATTTGATTTTCATGATGATTTACTCATTTTTGACAATATATGTCCCCTACCGGGCCCAACAATTTTTCATATCACCTAAATTCAAGGACCATAACTCTGAAATGCAGGTAAATCACCATGAAACTTCAACTTGATTTGTAAAGCTATATACAAATGATAAAGCTATATACATAATTTCATCTTGATATCTCCAGACATTGCAAAAATCTTGAAAACAAATTTTCACATCTCCTAAGTTCAAGCGCCATAACTCTGTTAAAATGGGGTAAATTGCCATGAAAGTCAAACTTGATTTGTAACAGTGTGATAAACCTATACACCAAATTTCAGCTCAATATTTAAAGGTCTTCTGAAAAACAAAGAGTCCGGAAATTGTTTTTCCACGTAAGTTCAGGAGCCATAACTGATCTTTAGCAGTAGTCTCAAATTGCTTGTTACAGATTCTTATCATTGTTAAAAAATGAATGTCTCGTTTTGTTTTCAGCTGAGAACAACGATGATTTTGCTGTGTGAGGACGGCAGTCTGAGAATCTACATGGCGAATGTTGAAAACACCAACTTCTGGCTCTCACCGTACCTGCAGCCACAGAGTCCCATCGCAGTCCTGAAACCTGCTAAAAAGAAGAAAACCAGCAGATCAGGTTTGATTTTCATTTAAATATTTGGATTTGGAAAGATTACAAATATTCTCCAGGAATGTGATTTTTAGTTTTAAATCCATTTCCACCTCTTTCCTTTTTCATTAAATAATCTTTGTATATAAGATCAGAAATGCTTAATTGTTTTGTTTATTTTGAGGTTTTTAAGGATCTTTTATGTTTAAATGGTTATCACACCCACATTAAAAAAAACCTTTGCTTTTACTGAACAGGTTCATAATAATCACTCAAATTAATTTCTGGTTCCCTTTTTTTTTTTTCAGTATATAAATAAATTAAAAAATGATATGACATTGACCAACTTGTTTTAAAATAATAAGTTGGGTTACAGCAGGCCCAATTTTTTTTAAATAATTGTTTTGGTATTAATGGCTTTGTATTTTTTTTAAACTGGACATTTATGTGATCAGGAGGGTGTCTGGTTTAGAGGTGTTTCACTGTGCTATTGCCTATGCTTAGTGTGGTTAATTGTTTGCTTACAGGACGCCCAGTTGGATTGGTGAACTTCCCAACTGATTTCTTTGAACACTGTCAACAGACTAATGACATAGAGGTAAATTAAAATACCCATATTAGATACACCTATTTTATGTCAGTGGTCATTTAAAGCATGCATGATAAGCAGTTTAATAATGTCAAATAACCCAAATTGCAAGAAGGAATTTTAATTAGACACACATTTTCTAAACTTGCTACCATTTATTTTAAAATAATTGTCAAAATGCTTAAAATTCCAACAAATCCTCTTATGTCATGTTTTTTTTTTAACAAATAGAATCGTCACACCAACTTTCTACAGACTCATTTAAAAAATGATAGTTGCTTTTATTCACGGATTACATAGACTTGGCATCTGCTTGGCCATGCCGTAACCCTAGGATACCTTATGGGTATTGTTATATTAACACTTTCAGTAATAGTAACTAAACAATACTAGTTTCTATATCACTACTGGTATTAATGCTATATACATTACAATGAATCAGTGTTATTTATGCATTAATGTATCCATAATAACTTTTGATTTGCATAAAAGCTTGGATTTCATTTCATTGTATCGTTTTTAAATTAATATAGCAGGGTTCGAACTTAACGGTCGCCCGATCGCCCCAGGTGACTGAAAACGACGATGGGCGACTGAAAATCCATAGTAAGGTTGCCCGCCTGGTGACCGATTAATTTTTTAAAAACATTTTCTCATATAATCTGTTGCAGTATTGTGTTTGTTTTAGAAAATATTATTCGGGCAAGTGAAAATAGAAATGGGCAAGTGAAAGTGCTGTCACCACTTGCCCGGATGGCGACTCAAAAAAAAGTTAAGCGCAGTCACTGATATAGTTACACTGACAGGGTTTTCACAAACCTTGAAAAGTTCTTCAATTTCAGGATTTTATAAATATGGATATTTATGCTTAAAACAGTGTTTCTTCAGTTTAGCAAAGATGATGTAAATAAATACAGTAAATCTTAACACATTCTGTCAAAAGTAAGATTTATGTTGTGTGAAATCTGGAACCCTGACCAGTTGCATGTTGGGTAAATAAGGTTGTACTTTGAACCTTAACCATTTTCACATTTATTTTGTCTCTGTGTTTCAGTTTGGTGGTAATGATGTGCTCCAGGTTTACAACATACAACAAGTCAAGCAGAGACTCAACACAAACGGCATGTACATTGCGAGCACAAAGGTACATTAACGAGACGTTTTAAAATGTGCTTAATGATATAACAAAATATTATAGAGAAATTATTATGTTGTGTTGGGAATCGGTTGAAATTTCATCACTAATCATAAGTTATAATCAGTTTGCCCTAACCGATCAACTAGAACTATATAAACTTTAAGACAAATTTGAATTATTAAGACCATGCATCTTCCTGCGAAGACCTTACAAATAATTAATTTTACAATTATATGTTTTCTTTACTTACACATGAAAACAAACCAAAACTCCAGCATATACATAAATTCCATCATTTAAACTATAGGAACAATTAGCACAAACATTTCACATGACATTTGAATACGGATTCTTATGAGCTATCATCACATCGATGGAGCCTAACCGATAAATGTTCAATTATAATCGATCATTGGAACATAAGGAAGGAGGGTAGGAAATGTTTTATTTCATGATGCACTCAACACATTTTATTTATGGTTATAAAGTGTGAGACATATGGTTAAGGACAACACAGATATTGAGAGGGGGAAAGCCACTGTCGCCACTTCATGGGTTACTCTTTTCGATTAGCAGCAAGGGATCTTTTATGTGCCCCATTCCACAGACAAGATAGCACATACTAAGGCCTTTGTTTCATTAGTTGACAAATGGGCCAATGGGTCCACCAATGGGGATCGATCTCAGTGAACACATACCACTGGGCTGCATCCTGCCCCTTTTGCAATAATGATAATATTTGTTGTCTTTCTTTGATAAAGTTCGATGGGGTTACTGTTCTAGCTGTGACAGTGAAACAAACCTAATACACTAAGCCACAACATACACTTTAATATAAACCATGAGATAATATGCACCAGACCCATCAGGCTTTCCAGACGGTTCGTCCACTGGACAATTCGTCCACTCACCTCGGACAATTCGTCCACTCGATCACTGCATTTTTTTCAAACATATTAATAGTTATTTGTTTGACATTATAATCGTTTCTTAACATTATTTTGTAGTATACTATAACTAAAACAGTAAAACAGAGTTAGAATTCAACATTAATATCTAGTTTTTATTAACTGTTTGTATTCATTATCATGCGGACGTTTCGTCCACTCGCTCGTACATTATCTCACATGTCACGATGTTATCCCCATATACCTAACCTGGAAATAAAATAAAAACTTGTTGTCTTCAATTGCAATATAATTAAATGTACATTTAAAGAAAAAAATCACCAAAACAACAAATGTCAAATAAGGCATGTTGTTTTAGACGCGACTTGATTCAACTTGGTGAAACATTTGTCATAATTACTTCTGTGCACTTAATTGGTAAAGCAACAGACACCAAACAAGTTGAAAGGGAAGGGCTAGAGATTATCTTTACTGGGTATATCGTACTAAAAACATCCTACAACATGTAGCATGAAAGGCGTACATTATAGAAATACACAATAACCAAATAAATAGAAACACCAAAGAATTATGTCTGCAGAGCAATTGTTACAAAAACATCTACCAAGTGTAATCTAATGCAATATAATTTATTTTTGCCTTTGTAAATTTATGATACGGGGTAAAATATATCAAATAATTTATTTAGCCCCCACGTACATGTAGTGCACATTATTTAGTCCGTGGAAGAAATATATTGGGGAAATAAAAACTCAGTGGACGAATCGTCCAGAACTGATTTTCAGTGGACGAATCGACTGTATCCCCAATAAAATTACAGTACCCTCCCGGTCACCATTTGATCAATTTTGGAACAATAGATGTGTAATGATACCCCAGCACGAAAAATTCATCGCCTTTTGGGTGTCAAACTGGTAAATTGAAAACATTAAATGATGAATCACATTACTATAAAAATTCAACAGTTAAATAAAAATACAGGTAAAGAACTGTGCAAAAAAAAAATCACAGATAGGTAATATTAAAATTTAGAATAAAATTCTGTATCACAAACAAATTGCAATGTTTTTTAGACAAAGCCGAGCTAAATAAAATTCTTGTATTTGCAGCCTGCTGGCTTCACATTGGAGATCAACAACACGAACAACTCGACAGTCATGGTAGGAGTGCGCGTTCTTGTGGGCAGTCAGAGTGCTGAGCGGACCCCATCGTACCTGGAGGTATTCGGCCGTACCACACAGGTGAACTTGTCGCGAGGACGATGGTTTGACCTGCCATTCACCAGGGAGGAGTCACTCACAGCGGACAAGAAGTTCAATCTCTTCAGTATGTCAGCCATTTATAATAACTGATTTGTTATGTGTTGAATCTATAAGGCTAAATTAAAGCTGCAGTCTTGTCTTTCCATAGTTTCTTTAATTTATGAATAAACAACACGGATACATGAGTTACTATAGTGTTAATATGTGTGTTATCTTTACAGACTGTTAATTTAGGTCTACTACCTATTTTGATTTTAGGACATTTACAGGTATGAAGTTCAAAAGGCTCATAATATACTTGTCATAGACTGGAGGTAGAGATAAATATTTGTATATGACTTAGATTAGAGGTAGAGATAAATATTTTTATGTGACTCAGATTGAAGGTAGAGATAAATATTTTTTATGTGACTTAGATTGGAGGTGGAGATAAATATTTGTGTGTGCCTTACATTGGAGGTAGAGATAAATATTTTTGTGTGACTTAAATTGGAGGTAGAAAGAATTTTTATTGTGTGACTTAGATTGGCAGTAGAGATACATATTTTTGTGCGACTTAGATTGGAGGTAGAGGTCAATTTAAATTGAAGAATGACACATCACAAGAAGAAACAAACTGTATAATCTGTTTAATATACTCAAGACAGAAACAGAAAACTAACCTAGTAATTGATGGAATAACGAAAATATTAATTAAAATCATTTGAAATCAAAATGGTCCCAGCTCTCCTGGTATCAACTTCAAACACTTACGGTTTCTTTGTACTGAAATTATACATGTTAGTACTTGGATAGATGATAATTAAAATTGATTTTGTACAAGAATCTGCTTTATTATAGTTTTTGTCTGTCTCACTCTATTATTGTTGCCTTGCAGTTGGTGCCAGCATTGATCCAAATGGAGTGACCATGCTGGATTCTGTGAAAATATATGTGAAAACAAAAGAAGCATTTGGTTGGCCAGAGGAGACTGATGAGTTCCCAGAACCCTCAGCTACCAAAGCAGCAGTTCCTGTCCCGGCACTATCATCATCAACAGACAGTGATACCTTGCCATCAGCCCCGCTACCAATGACATCAGCAGACAAGTGAGATACTTTCTCATTAAAATAGTATCACAGTGTTTTATTTAAAGGTCGTTCCCATTCAGTTGTTTGAAAACATGTAATAATCTATATATTCTGATTAGTTATCATAATATCTTTCTTATTTTTGTCGGTGGGACATAGGCCAGTGGTAAAGCCCTCGCTTGATGCGTGGTTGGTGTGGGATTGATCCCCGTTGGTGGGCCCATTGAATTATTTTTCGTTCCCGCCAGTGCACCATGACTGGTATATCAAAGGCTGTGGTATGTACCACCCTGTCTGTGGGATGGAGCATATAAAAAATCCCTTGCTGCTAATTAAAAAGAGTAGCCCATGAAGTGGTGACAGCAGGTTTCCTCTCAATATCTGTGTGGTCCTTAACCATATGTCTGATGCCATATAACCATAAATAAAATGTGTTGAGTATGTTGTTAAATAAAACAATTCTTTCTTTCTTATATTTTGTCCAAGTTACTTAGTTAATTGTAGTTTTCTTTTGATTTTATTTGAAGCTTTATTTTATTAATTTTTATGTTTCCATTCTGTTACGTTATAAAATGTAAGTAACACATTTGAACTGGTTATAAAACAAATTAATTTTGTTTTTATTACAAGCCTATTCAATCTTACTATACATTTTTTTAATGGAAATTCCCTTTTTATTTTTATAAAGGAAGGATTCATCATAGATTTAAGAAAGAATAGTTATGTCATATATTTTAATGATAAATTAAAACCTGTTTTTGTTAAAATAAATAGGGAATAACTGGTTACTGTCTTAAGATATCGGCTTTATTCTGCGAAGGTTAGAATGGCGATTGCAGCGAGGCTCTGCCGAGCTGCATTCGTCATTCGACCTGAGCAGGATAAAGCCGATATCCTAAGACAGTAACCAGTTATTTCTTTTATCCTGCAATCCTACAGGAATAGTCGGAAAATAATTATTTATTCCATTTTTGTGTACGTGAATCTAGTATCGTCAACCTAGCAAGGCTTTTGCAAAATGACGTCATACAAGATACATGACGTCATTCT
>JAECMU010149563.1:0-21199 GCA_016106625.1 Dracogyra subfuscus | reverse complement strand
TTGTGGATGTCCTCTATTATTTAAATGACATGTACTTACAATGGTAATTTAGTTTTTGTCGATTCATTACTGGGCACACTCTCCTCTGGTTGAGGTTCTTCTGGAGCCTCAGAAACCATCTTGCTCTCTTTCTCTCTGATCTGAAAATACAATTTACACTTTTAAACAAAACAAAAACAAAATGACAAAAGAAGAAAATGAAAAAGTCCCTTATTTCCAATAATTAGGTGGGGTTTTTTTTATCAGTTTTTTTTTTGGAAACATACAACGATTTATATCCCAATATTTGGTGATTTTCGTTGTTGCTAAAACAATCAAATTTATTAACAAAATAGATGTCACAATCAGCTAATGATTTCTGAAAATGACTATGTTCCTCCATTGTTGTCAAGATAAAATACTTGTGGAAAAACTATTTCCTGATCTTCTATTATTTCTTTGGTGAGTGCTGTGTACCAAACGGTGGGTAATATGAACTGGAAATATTAATTGGGAGTGCAGGTAACATTTTGATTAGCAATATTTCTAGTCATTTGAAAATTGATTAGCAACTAGTGTTGAATGTTTTAAAATTGTGTAGCGATATCTGAAGCTTGAACAGTATGTCGACTTGTGTGACATCAGGAGATATCACACCTGCAATAGTCAGAAGGTTAAGAGGTTAGTCTGGCAAACAGATCCATAAATAGTTAAAAATCCTGTCACTGTATATAGAAGCACCAACCATAATAATCCACTGTCATACAGTTTTACTTTTTTGTTTGTGGTTTTTTCCCCAGAGATTTGTGACAGTATTTGTATAATTTGTTAAACTGGTTTTTAACTTACAGAAAAACTTTGATGGAATATCATATTTTGTAAAATGAAGTCATTGAATATATAATAAAATGCAGCTTTGTATGCCAGATTTCATTTGGAATTACACATCATAATTTGACTCTGGAAAACTAAAAAGCTTTCATTAGTGCTTCAAAATTACAACTCTGTATTCTTAATACTAAGTCTGAACTTACATATAAAATCAAGTGAACTACTACTGAGCATCAGTAAATTAACAAATTATTACCTTAAAGTTCTCTTGGAATTCTCTCAAATCAGACGATACTGCTTCTTTCCCTAAAAAAAGAGAAGACAACAATATATATATTTAAATACATCTTGTCTTTTATGCAACAAAATTCCTGTTTTAATAGCTGGCAATCTCTCTCCCTAATCACAGGGCTCAGTTGAAATTTGTATTACCGTATCTGAAAACCAATCTGAAATTCATTCAGTTACTTACTGTAAATAAATTGATACAAAAGTACAAAAGCACTATATATCTCTTCTTGTTTTAAATTATAAATGCCCAATCATTCTCCGACGACAGAATTCCCCCCCACCCCCAGCATTCAACAAATTCTAGAGAATTGTTCCAGAAATTAGCATATGGGAAAGACGAGGCAATTTTTGTTATGCTTACTACCAACAAAATATAAGTTTATGTAAACAAAGTATGCATAGAGAAAATATTTATTGTGCTTCTTGTTTCGTGATGAATTTCGAACAGCTCTGACTAAAACTAAGACATATTCAGGCAAACAGTTTGACATTACATTTACCTTTCAAATTAGAATTCCTCCTGTCAGGACTTTTCCAATGTGGTGTACTGTTGGGCGACTGCACAGTGGAGTTTTGCTTAGTTTCAGAACTACTAGAGCTAGTAGGCGACGACAGCGGAACTGCACGAACCGATGTTAATTCTGGACTAGTTTTCACTACAACTGGATCGTTTGGCTTCATTTCTTTTTCTATAAATAAAAAAAATAAAATACAAATCCTGGATTTGATTCAAGGGCTAACAGAACAGTTTAATACAGTGTCATATTTAAATGTATTTTAAGATCTTATATGCTTATATTTTAAATTAGATAACCTCTGACATGGCAAGCTCTTATGAAAGTAAATATGTTTAGACAGTCCTCATAATTCCGAAAATTACTTCGGCAAAAATTATTTTTTTGCAAAAGTAGTTTGTTTCCAAAAGTAGTTTGTTTCATCTAAACTAATTTTATTGCAAATAAAAAAAAAGAAACAAAAAAGCTTATTATATGTCTTCACAATTAGTTTATTCTGTCAATTTTCATTTATACAGTAAAAGTTTGTGTTTTTGTAATTCTCAAATAAAACATGATATTGCAAAACTAAACATGTATTTTTTAAACATGCTTTAAGAATATACAAATGTTTTTTCAATCAACTTACCATTATTATTATTATTATTTTCTTTTTAAATGCCGACACTAATCAGGATTCCTGAATACTGATGCTAACAATGAGGGCTATAATAATATTAATTCTAGAGATTTGTAAACTAATAACTGAACAGAAATATGTACCCACCTCCATTTATACTGACACTGGGTGCACTGCCATCTTTTGAAACCGGACACGAGTTTGGATTCAGATTTGAAACTGACTGAGGAACAGGTGGCGACATCACTCTTTGTGGAAGATGCGAAGGTTTATTGTTTGGCACATTTGAACGCATATGTCTCGATCCTGTCTCTCTACGTGGCATCATGTTTGAACCACCAGATCGACCATGTGGAGGTACATATCTTAAATATAAAAATTGCTATACATAATATGCCTTCCTAAATCATGTATTTACAATGCAAATATATTATAACATACCAAAATAACCAAATTTCCATTACAATTTAAAGCAATGAGGCATAAGTAAGCCTAGACCTGCAAAGCCACACTATTGTACATAACAAGCATTATGAGAGGACTGTTAAAGCAATACATGTCCCATACATCTCTTAAATTTAAGGGACATACCATTGCAGAGTTTTTGCCAGAGGGTAAAATTGGTAAATCGCTATGAAAGTCAAACATGATCTGTAACAGTACATTATAAAGTTATACACAAAATTTCAGGTTAATATCTCTAGACCTTTTGAAAAAAAACAAAAGTTCAAAAAACAAATGTACACATCGCCGAAGTTCAAGGGCCATAGTCCATCAAAATAGGTAATTGCCACGAAAGTCATGAAACAGTATATAAAGCTATACTCAATATATATCAAGTCATTCTAAAAAAAAACACCAAAACATCAGAAAAACTAACTGATGGAGTCCCCTCAAGTTGGACTGGTAGGGACTAAAAACATAAAATTAACACCAATGAGATTTACCAAGGTTCATTAAGATGGATTTAAAAAATATTGTCCAGCCTATAAAAATAATAATTTGGATGTGCCATTTATTATTTGTCTGCAAATATTAAAAAAATACTTTTTTAGGCTTTAATACATCCAATCAGGTAAACTGATCTTAACACCGATACTTTTCACAAAATTAAGATAGTGAGAAAAAAACTCCCATCATCTACAAAATATAGTTGGGAACCAAGGATACATCGTATTTCCGGTTTATGGATATACAGTCAAACCCACTTCACAGTATAATCATCGTCTGCCCAATTATCCATCGAATTACTCCCAAATTATAACCAGCAGTAAACTTTACAAAAGCCTGATGAATAATATATCTTAGCTCTGAATGAACGTGGTGTGCTAACAAAGAATGCCAGTATCTATATACATATAATTTGTTCATAATGTATTAACAAAACAAAAACAATATTCAATATAGATGTATAAATAAACTTATTTTGCCATGTGCTAGAAATCTGTTATTTTTAGCTACTAATAGTTTCAATACATTTTGATGCAGACTCTTTTCCTCACAAAACAAAAGAGAAGAAAAAACAGTTATTGTATTTGTATTAATTGCTTTAAAACAAAGTGATTAACTGTGTTAATTATTGCTGAAGATAGCATGATCTGCAAAGAAAAACCACTCTCCTACAAACTTATGAACAGTTTACAGTTATTGTGTAAAATAGTTGGGCTAAAATGTTAGTATCAAAGGTAAATAAATTAAAATTTGGATAAATAATATATTATAATATGTATCCAGGTAGAGAGTACCGATATCGTGATACAAAAATTCTCATATACCCATTTCTCTTGGGAACAAACATGACATGCTGAAAAAGAAAACATACCTATCCGTGGGACCATTTCCTTGTGGCCTATCAGGGACACGCTGAACAGCACTAAATTTTGATTCTTCATCACCATCACCATTCTCCAAATCTTTCCTTGTTCTATGATCATCAGTTTTCTCAATTTCCTTGCACAACCTCTCAGCCTCTTGTTCTCTCTGCTTATACTCTTTGGTGTCTGATTTTTTCAAAGGAGTTCTGAACAACAAACAAATTTATATCAGTGTAAATGCAGGGTTTAAAGATGTCGCTCTTCAAATCTCCAAAAGTAAATTAAAGTTGAATTTGGCACTTATATTTCATTACAAATAATATTTGCCAAAAGGCTAATTCGAAAACCATCTGTTGTTTATAGATGTACCACCATGTTTGCTGTTTGGTTAAATAAAACTTGTAGTTGGCGGCATATTTTCTTAGCATTTCAGCCAAATTACTAATATTTAGGGGGCTTCAACTTCGACCTAGGTAAATGCAAAACATGTTAATTTAACTCTATATGAAGAATGTGAACAAGTGACTGATCACGATGTGAATGGATGGTTTATCAATACAGTTGTTTGCTATTTGTACATGAACAAAACCATTGGGAAAAAAAAAGAAGAAGAAAGAAATGTTTTATTTAACAACGCACTCAACACATTTTATTTACAGTTATATGGCGTCAGACATATGGTTAAGGACCACACAGATTTTGAGACGAAACCCGCTGTCGCCACTTCATAGGCTACTCTTACTCTTTTATTTGCATATTCCACAGGCAGGATAGTACAAACCATGGCCTTTGTTGAACCAGTTATGGATTACTGGTCGGTGCAAGTGGATTACACCTACCCATTGAGCCTTGCGGAGCACTTATTCGGGGTCTGGAGTTGGTATCTGGATTAAAAATCCCATGCCTCGACTGGTATCCAAACCCAGTACCGAGTAGCCTGTAGACCGATGGCCTAACCACAATGCCACTGAGGCCGGTCAAAACCATTGGCTGCTAATAGTTAAACAATATTAAACAACAGGCATATGAATTAATAACTAATTAACTTTTTTAAATTGTTTAACGGTCTCTAAAACTAGATTCATACTTTGTTGGCGAGTAGTTGACTCACCCAGTCCTGCTTGTGTTCAAACCTAATCCTTGTTTTTCAGTGAAGTCAGTGTAGTTTTAACACAGTTCATCTTACATTTTGGTGTGCATTTGATCAAATTTATTTTAGTTTACCAAATAAAGTAAATTTAAGTTTTTCATGAGTTCGGCAATCAAAGTATGAACTGACCTTCAAACTTGCATATTGAGTTGCAATACTGAACAAAATATATACCTAAGTATATTACTAAAAGTATAAAACCTAACAAGACTTTATTTGGTTGAACATTTTAAATATACACAACATAACATCTATAATGATGTATTCACGGGCTTTTTAATACAATGTTTTACACACATATAGCTGCCAAAAAACCCCATTAACTTACGTATATTGCTGCAGACTTTCATCGTAAGTTGATTTCACACGGAACTGTTCAGCATTTGTTTTGAACATGTCTTGCACATCCCAGCCATTCTGAAAAAATACATATGTAAATAAAACTACATTACAAAATACAAGTTAAACTATACCGCTCTATTTACAAGGATGCAAAGGAGGCAAAAGAGGTTATTTGTGTAACAATAACTAGTTATACGACATCAGTGTTTAATTTAAGTTTTGTGAACAGAGATGACGTGTACAATATCAATATTCGTAAAGCAGTGTTTAATTTAAGTTTTGTGAACAGAAATTACCTATACAATATCAATGATCGTAACACGTGTTTAATTTAAATTGTGTACACATAAATTACCTATACAATATCAATGATCATAACACAAGTGTTTAATTTATGTTTTGTAAACAGAAATGACCTATACAATATCAATGATCATAACAGTGTTTAATTTAAGTTTTGTACACAGAAATTACCTATACAATATCAATGATCGTAACACAAGTGTTTAATTTACGTTTTGTAAACAGAAATGAACTATACAATATTAATGATCATAACACAGTGTTTAATTTAAGTTTTGTGAACAGAAATGACCTATACAATATCAATGATCGTAACAAAGTTGTTTATTTTACGTTTTGTAAACAGAAATGACCTATACAATATCAATGATCATAACACGCAGTTTAATTTAAATTTTGTAAACAGATGACCTATACAATATCAATGATCGTAACACGCAGTTTAATTTAAATTTGTAAACAGATGACCTATACAATATCAATTATCGTAACACGCAGTTTAATTTAAATTTTGTAAACAGATGACCTATACAATATCAATGATCGTAACACGCAGTTTAATTTAAATTTTGTAAACAGATGACCTATACAATATCAATGATCGTAACACGCAGTTTAATTTAAATTTAGTAAACAGATGACCTATACAATATCAATGATCGTAACACACAGTTTAATTTAAATTTTGTAAACAGATGACCTATACAATATCAATGATCGTAACATGCAGTTTAATTTAAATTTTGTAAACAGATGACCTATACAATATCAATGATCGTAACACCCAGTTTAATTTAAATTTTATAAACAGATGACCTATACAATATCAATGATCATAACACCCAGTTTAATTTAAATTTTGTAAACAGATGACCTAGTTAACTTAGTGATAGCTCTGGCACTCACCAAATTCGCCAATTTAAAAAACTGGCGAATTTTATCTTAATTTGACGAAATAGTTTCATGTAATAACTAACATTTTGTTACAAAATAACAGGGTTTTAAAAGATAATTTGGAGCCATTATATGTTGACCCTGAGCTAGCCCTGTAACTGGTTTGTTAGAAATGTGACTGACATTAGCCAATAATGTGTATACAAGCAATATGATGACTTACAGAGTCATGATCTAAGGCCAGCTCGGTTCCACCTTCCGATTCCCAAGGCTGTAACTCACGCACCTCACCATCATAGCCTTGGCCATTATGTCGACTTATTGCTGTGTCCGTAAAAGAATCTGTAAAGAGGGCAACATTTCTGTAATTAGTTTTAATTCATCCTGGTTATGACATAAGAACGAAGTTATATGTATATAAGCCACACAACTATAATTAATTTTGTGTAATTTCAGTAAGAAAAAGTTAAAGTTTGTTTTGTTTAATGACACCATTGGAGTACATTGATTTATTAATCACTGCCTATTGGATGTCATACATTTGGTAAATCTAACAGTCCCGAGAAAACCTGCTACATCTTTTCTAATGCAGCAAGGGATTTTTTATATGTACTTTCCCAGACAGGATAGCACATACCATGGCCAGAAATGAAAAATAGCCCAATAGGCCCACTGACTGGGATCGATCTCAAACCAACCGCACTAGTGAGTGTTTTACCACTGGTCTATGTCCCACTCCCAGTGAGTAAGAAGAAAAGAATTGGTTTTATGACATCATAGCATTCTAATGAGTTACATAACTGGAATCAAGTCAAGCATATATATAATCAATCATTCAACTTTCAATTAATGAAAAAACTAGTTTAGGGTACATAACAAAAACAAAACCGATCAGAAGTGCTCCTACTAGTACTAGGTAGTTGTGAGTACGAAATGTTTTGAAACTGGACACATTTTATGTGATTTCACAAATTTTAAACAGTTCTCTACCATTTATATGAAAATTAAAAAATTTATATCATTTATTAAAAAAAAAAAATAGGGTCCATAATTTCAACCATACTAGCAAACTCTGCGGGTGTCAAACAACTTTGTTTACGGACACCTTAGTACAAAGTTTTAGGTGTCAAAACAAGGTAGACATTACCGTAAATCTTCAAAGAGAAAAAGAAAGAGACCTATTTAGATGAAATGATACAGGCCAATACTATTGAAGGGATTTTCAGAGACAAAATGGCCTATTGTACATTTAACATTAGTCAGGCGAACTACAGTCCGTCCCATCTTCTACTAAAAAGTTTAGGTTTTTTTTTATAAATAATTTCAGTTTGATTAGAAGTTAAAAAGTAAAAGTTAAAAAAAAAAAAAAAGTACTATTTTTGTCTGCAATTTAGAAAACAATTGGTTCAGAAATAGTTTGTAGTAAATTACTAATATGGAAAAAAAAGAAGAAAAAAAAGCGTTCCCTGTGGGCATAGTCGGAATGCTAAAAACCCAGAGTCCACCGAGAAACCTCGGTCCTATTACCCATTTCACCTCTGTATCCTGCTGCTGTTCAAAGATGAACTTTTAATAAAGTAAAGTTAATACCAGACAAAACATTATTTTTTGCCAAGTTGTAGTCAAATATCAGAAGATGACATTAGATCTGTTTCATTTTTAATAAAGGCTATTTCAATTTTAAACAAATTAGTGAAAATATTGTATTAAAATTTACTTTTTTGGAGAGTTAACTCCCTTGAATAGTGACATAACTCACATGCTGTTCTCTTGAATGGAGACATAATTTATACGATTTGCTGTAGTATGCATACTGAAAACATTACAATGACGTCATGAAGAAGACGTTCTTGTTTTCAGCTAATATTCAGAATCTATTTCTTAGGTACCGGTATGCTTACGTAAAAGTAAATTACAAATAACACTTTTTACTTGTTATTGGGAATAGAAATAATACAGTGAAATCGATTTAAACCATATAGATCATAGTTCATAATTTTATTCTAAACAAGAATTATATATAAGCATCAAAAGGAAGGGAATATTAAACGACACCTCCTGGAATATTTTAAACTACAGCTATTTGATGTCTAACAAATAATTATTTCAACACTTTCTGAAAAATCCAGAATTTTTTACCCATATCCGGAATTAATGCTAAATATTCATAAGTTTTTCCAAATTTGGCAGCAACCATTTCTGGAAAGATTTTCTATATTTTTTTACCCAGATTTTATTAAACAGAGTTTATCACTCTGCATTCTCCATGTCAACCTAACTCTGTATTACCTACAGTTTTGTGCTATTACTAAGATGCTTGTGTCTTGGCTGTATCTGTCAACAGCAGACTAATAAAAATGTTCTTGACAATCGAGTAAACTGAAGCCATGTATGAAATTCGTCTTACTTGTTATGTATTTTATGTATTCATTTTAAAGATATTTCAAATATATAGTAATATATAGACATCGTTTCAATGACTACGGTGTGTAAAAACCTGAATATATAACAGAACACTTGCAATCGTACGAAAACAAAATAATCGGATCCACAATTCTCGTATGCTTTCACATGCAACATTTCACTAAATAACATTTGGCTACCAGTAATCTGTAACACATTGATGACATTAATATATCTACCGATCTTGTTTTATTCAAGTAAGTTAAACTATAAACTATGTAAATTTTGTACAAACCAATGTTAAATTTTGCTGTGATATTATTTGTTTACACTGGCACCCCAAAATGCTACTCTAATAGCAATGTAAGCGTAATGCAGAACGATAGCTAGTCTTAATGTGGGTACCGGACGATTCGTCCCTGGTTCAGTTAACAACAAATTGGTTTGACCCCACTGATGAAATAGTGCAATGTGCCTACATAAAAATAACATTGGTCCCAAGTTCGTCATTTTATTACTAATCTGTAGGAGAGTGAACCTGTACTACACTATTTGCTAATAAAGTGGGGCTATGGAGGGGGGTGATTGAGTTTTTATGTTTGGTCTCTGTGTTTGTGAGTGTAATAATGCTCTTAATTGCTGTACTTGGTAAAGTAACTGTATTTACACTGATGAATATATTTATGTTATTTTAAATAAGCCATAAAGTAGGCCTATGCCTAAAAAGTATTAAAATTGTGCCATTTATATGGAATGATTTAAACTTTATTGAATACATAACATTCCAATAAATATTACAATATTTTTGTTATATATCTCTTTGGTTGTTGTTATTTTTTAAATGTCAAACATGGCGCTGTTTAAATTTTATGGTAAAAAAATTTGAAATGGGTGTTTTCGAGTACTTTAAACTATTGTTTTGAAAGGGTCATTCGCAAGCTTAAAAATGAAAATACCAGACAATTCCAGATAATTAGGTTAGTCCCTCTGCACTTTGTCGAGGGGAAAAATGCTACTCCTACCATTAAAGCAGCAAGGGATCTTTTATCTTGAAACCACCATTTCTGTTAATAGAATATTATGACGGATAAAGCAGTCATATCCTGCTAATAGGAGAATACGACTTGACATCATAAGCATAGCTACATTGCAAAATCACTCATTTGACCTCTAGGTCATTGTACACTGTGGTTAAAATAACAGACATAATAGCTTTTCCCCATAATGTTTATGGTCTGCAGGATAAAGATGGTAACTAGTTAATGACGTTGAACATCTGCTTCAACCTGTTACAGCCGAATGAGAAATTCCACTCGGCAGGATAAAGCAGATACTGGACATCATTAACTAGTTGTTCTCTATTTAAATGTATATTTATAGAGACAGGTCAAGTCACAATCCAGTCTTTGATGTACCAGATGTGGAGCACTGGTTTAATAGGGCTCACTGTGGCCATTGCCAAATGCTAATGTTTATACAAAAAGGCTACAACCATTAGTCTTTGGCCAAGAAGTTTCTTTAAATTAACAATTTTTAATAATTTTCATAGACTTTTTTCACATACTGTATTTTTCGGTTTATATGCTACTACTTTTTTTTTTACTGTGAATTGCAAGGTGCGGTTAATAAAATGGTGTGCTATATTTACGAATGTTACGGTAACTGCACTTTTCTTTTTCAATATCACAATAATAATATAACACACCAAATTACTGGTATTATAATAAACAATACAACACTTGTGTAATATTATACTTACAGTGTCAAAAATAGACTCGACCGTAAAATTTCTTAATTTGATTTCTGTAACATTTATTGTTAGTTGTGCATCAGATGTATTTGTCTGGTATTTTAAAATGAAGTACCTCACCTCATATTATACAAAGTAACTTTTATTATAGTTTGTAGCAAACACAACCCACTTGCATGTTTGGTACTGCAGAAGAAAAAAAAGACAGTGGCAACATAAACAATGTCATGTAACACAATTACAATGTCATGGCCATTCACGGCCAATTGCAAAACCTGTACCTTAAAAATTATATCAAAACAGTTTCTTGATCTCTTTAATTCCTCCGTTAGTTACCTGTTTGTAATGTTTTGAAATGATATATTAGAATTTAAGTTATGTACGAAGTTTGCAAATTAAAATCACAATATCGGAGTACCTAAAATGTTTTTATTACAGGTCGACATTCCCAATCTAATTAGCCTGCTAATTTATAAGAAGCTTAAAGTGGTGCATAAACAATTGTGTAGAAAATATTTTATTGTTTCAAGTTATGGGAGGTGCCCATGTGAAGAAAAAAAAATTGTGGTAGTCTAGGTATATCACCAATTTAGACCTGTATTCATGTATAAAACTTTACACCATGTTAATGTTTTGTGCAAATTTTGTTGAAAACCAAAATATGTCAAAAGTATGTTTTGTTTATGAAACTTACCCATGAAGTGAAATTAAACTGAAAGTCACACAATCAACAATTATTTATTGGCTGAATTTAAGGGTGAATGGATCCTTTATTATTATTAAATACAAAAAATAATTATCTGCAATTAAGTTGGTGGCTTTGTTTTAACAGCGGATTGAGATCGGAACTTGGGTTTAAAAACAAGCAGTGCAGTTTATACACCAGTCGTTGTAATCGGCCAGAAAATATGTCATCTAAAAAAAAAGCCTGAAACAAAATTTCAATATGAGCCCCATTTGAGACAGTTGTTCACAAAGGGAAATCAATCCTGCTACCTATCCCACCTCAAACGAGCACTCTACCCCTGAGCTAATCCCACTGCTCCCAGCAGTGACGTTAATTTACCTCTGACTGCATACTCTAGATCTACATTGACCGCCGTCACAGTCACCACATCATTTCTATTGAATACTATTTTTTCTATAATTCTGTCCTTCGAAGGTATATTGTTCACGGACTTTCGGCCACCACTAGAAACACCATCTAGCTTGTGTGCCATTTCTAAAACAACATCCATCTGAAATGACAAAAATTTAAAAAAATAAAATAAAATATTAACAAAATACATAACATTTTTTAAATGACATCAATGTAACAAGTACTGAGATGAACATGAGGCAACTATAAACGTAGTTCAATGAAGGATCTCATGGACCCCAAAGATTTTAGATCCCCGATGCAGTGATCGTGGATGGGACATGCAATAATATAAAAAAAAAAAATATCCAAGTTAATAGACCAATTGCGGTTATGACATATACTTATAATTCATTGATGGTTAACTGGTTTTCAACATTATGATAAAAATTGAAAACTATATATTATTAACCAAGATACTGGGTTTTTTTTGTTGTTGTTGTTGTTCCAATTGTTAACATGGTCTTAATGTTTTGTTATGCTAATTATTTTTTATTTAAAAATTTGCCAGAATTTTTAAGATGTTATGGACTAACAGACTTTTTAACGACTGTAATTAAATATTAAATATATTTTTCTGCATAAAATATTAGTGGCTATATAATAAACACGTCTGTGATTGTTATAATTTTTGTACTAGGTTAAATTTCATTTTATTTGCTAAAAACTATTTTTTTCATACTTAAGAAATTGTTCGAATACACAATCCAGTTTTGGCTTCTTACAAACATTAAGACGACCGGAAAAACATTGAATATACAGACATTGAAAAAATATATTTAATATGTAAGTTTGAGTGTAGAAATATTAGTATGAAACATCTTACAATGCAGCAAACTTGGGAGTGTCCCTTTACATAAAGTGCTTGAAAAATTGTGAAAAGATATAAATATGTACAATTTTTACTCTGATAATATTTGCTAAAATTTGACTTGGATTGTTTTGTGAAAATTTAGTGGCGATATGCTTTTGTGATGACATATCGATGACATAAAAAAAAGCAACCTTATTTATAAAGTCCACTTACATCTGGAGATATGGTTTTAAAGATACCCTCATAGACATTGCCATTCTTGACTTGAACATGCACGACACAACCCTGAAATAAAACATTACAACTGGATTAATTACCAATGAAAACTGAAAATTCTTTATAATTAGATGATCTCTCACTCTCAAACTCAGCCAAGGGGACTAGTAGCTGCACTAGCCCCACTTCATTACTGAAGCAGCTTGAGAAGACAAAAAATGTGGGATCTAGCAAGTCGTTAAAGGATTGAACACACACTACTATGTTGCTTGTACTAACTTTATCTTTAAAGGAATGCTTAAGCGCCTGGCAATGGACTCATGTGTGGGCTTTTGGACTGGTAAGCATATTAAACAAAATACAATACACATTATTGCATAATATCAACAAGTATATTGTTATATTTAATTAATAAACTGATTAAATGTGACGGCTGTTATATATAACAGGTGTAGACATTTTGTTTCATTCCAGTGAATACGCCCTCTACATGGATACGTTAATACTTAATGCGTAACGTCAGGAATCAGTCTTAGAACTAGAACAAATCTACTTTTTAATTGCGAGATAATAGAATAGTCATGCATTGCAATGTTCAGTGAGTCAGCAGTAATGTATTACTTTTCAATACAAAATAAATCACCATTGTCTAAGTGGCTACACAATAAGTCAAAATAATTATACCAGGTTTTGTCCATGCATTAACCTATGTACTGAAACAAGGCCATCAGATTTCACGGTAACAATCGTTACAAGTAGTGTGTCGTCAAAACCACAGAACTGAAATTTTGTTTCCCATGGTTGTTATGTCAATTAAAAAATATATATATATATATATATTTATCTATATGTAACATACATATTATACACGTGTATATATATACATACATACATACATACATACATATATATACATACACACATACATATTATACAAATAATAATGTTTTTCATATACAACTACTGGAGATAGTTTTCAACACAATCACATTATTATCACAATACCCGATTTGGATTTTAGTGTTCACCATACTTATCAGTGTTTGCGTAAACTAAAATCAGAGTTCGACACTATGCTCGAATCAAATTGTAATATTGACACCATGGCATCTGCTCCAAAGAAGAAAAAGTCTGAATCTGTTTCTTTAGTGGCGATTTTGAAGTCACAGTCCATAATGATCTGATATCTGTTAGATGTAGAGTCCGCAATGGCCATGACAACTGAGATGCTTATGAAATTGCCCAAATAAAATTTAGTACAATACTATTTTTATTTTATTTTCGACATCCTTCTATTGTACACATACAAATGCATGCACTCCTACGAACAACTGTGTAAAAAATATTGAGTCTGAAAACGTGTCTCTTTCCAAGTGTTTGTGCATTAGATAATCGGTAGTTTGTGCGGACTCAACCTTTTTAGCCCAGAACTAGCCGTAATGTACACAGATCGATGTTATCTTGAATTCAGCACTCACCATGACTCCATGTATCTCAGTGATGGCGCAAACGGCCAGATGGGTACTTGGTGATTTTCAGAACTACTGGGCATCATTAAAATTATTAACATATATAATAATCGACAATGATGAATCTCCACATTTAGTTTATTTAAGGGAAGTCAATCGGCTGGATTGGAACCTTTATTTATTGTCATTTAAAATAGTAAGTCAGTTGGCAAGATTCGAACATATTACCCAACCTGCATAGCATGTTGACAATCCATTGCATTATGGTATAAGAAATGGGTTCCCATAACTTGTTTTCATGGAACCTAAAACAGCTTCTGATGGGTTCCCATGATCTCAGGGCAAGGAACCCAAAAAGTGTTTCCCATGAAATTTAAAATCCTATATCTTGACAATACTACAAGAACCTATTGCACAGAAACAATATTTTCATTATCACCAAAGTTTTGAAACATTAATAAGTGTCAAAATACTTACCACTAGTGAGAAAATAACATGAGTAAATCTAGAATTGGAATAAACTCCAGTCTGAAAAGAAAAAAAGAAAAAAATGAATCAGAATTAAAGTTTCGTTAAAAGTTTAAAATAGTATAAAAAGTTCAGTAACTTAGATTTTACAAAAAGCATAAAAATTAAATCACCAGCTTTTATTGAAAATCAAGACCTCAACTTTAAGAAGAGCCACCATTCTCGCTCCCCATATACTAACTAGTGTCTTGTAGGTGACGAATGATTAAAAATCCCATGTCTTGACTGGGATCTGAACCCAGTACCTACCAGCATGTAGACCGATGGCCTAACCACGATGCCATTGAAGTCAGACAAAAGTAATGGAGTAACATAAATATCCCAATGGATTCATGCATGTCCACAAAAGCAAGGTCATTTTATGCATTACTAATGTATTTAGAAACATTAAGTTGAATTTTGTCAGCATTACCCTTATTGCTTATCAGTCTGGTTAGCAAATATCCTAGGATGAACAAATAATTTAGTCTAATGTCAGGTCACACCATTGCTTCTGCTTTTTTACTACCATTACTATGTACAAATATTAACAATATCTTGAATTACATTTGAATATCCTCTACTTATACTATGTATCATGTAAAACCGAAGGGCCAAAAATGTGATTTTCATACCTGATGTTTTTCTTGAGTACTGGTACTTCTTTTAACAACATTCCTGCAAAATAAAAGAGAACACAGCTAAATATCTAAAATATAATACATATGGCCTTTTTAACAGTTTCTGATATTTCTGCCAATTTTACGAATCAATTATAGCACCAAGATCACTTCGTAAAACAGGGATCTGATCACTTCTATTTTGATCTGTATTGCAAGTTATTTAACCAATGCTCACCTTGCAAGGATCTTAAAAACAGGGGTTTATTACATTTATCCCAAATAAATAGTAAATTTAAAAAAAAACACTATTCCATCTAAAAATGTACTATCCTTTCAATTATTAATGTACCGCTAGTTTTTCTGACTCTGCTATGTCGCCCTGTACAACATTGCTTGACAAACAATTGTTTATATACCAGTCTACGCTGCATACTAGCTGGAATTACAAACGAACTCATTTCAAACATTAGTCTCGATCAAAAAGACATCTACTTTGTACCGTTAAGTGCATGAGAAAGGTCTTAGTAAGGATTTGTTCTGCAGAAAAATGTAGCTGAAGAAAAAGTGTAAGCAGAATAGTCGCAGGTGATTTTCGGTATTCAGTGTTTTACATTCACTTTCATGACAGAATATTGGAAGAATTGTTTTATTATTCTGTTTTGAATTTACCATTTGCAGAAAAGCGCAAAATTCGACCCCTGTAAAAGGTTACTTTAACTAATTAATAACATTATAAACTACGAGTTAACCATGCAGATTAAATTTATTTCACTTTTATCTACTAATAAAAAGCGTTATAGCTATATTCGCTTTCATGTAAACCACCACGGTTCTAATTTTACCATGGCACCAATGACAAATACCATGGTTGCCCTTTTTACTTTCTGTTGTACCTGGGATCAAAATTGCATGTAGCCAAAAAATCAGCCAAATGGAATTTGTATTATTATAAACAAATTTTATTCAATGAACATTTAACCACAATTTGTATAAATATTAATTTCCCGCGATCGTGATTAGCATGCATGCTCTTGACCATGGGTGCAAAATTAACAAAGACAAAGAAAATAAACAAAACTGCTGTAAAGTATTCATTGATGCGAACAGCTATTTTTTTATTATATACAAACTGACATCAAGATTTACTTGTGTGTAATAGTATTGTTTAATGTCTGCAATAATATCTCTTGACATGTGCAGCATTGGCTGTCAACAGTGACCTATGTGCACATTGAGAGCAGCACTCAGTTCAGCCAGAGAACATGTTCCTAACATTTGCAAACTATTTGATTAGTTCTCGACATGGTCATTTGGTTTAACATGAAGCACATACACCAGTATAACGGACATTTTGTTTTGCTCGGTCTGGTTGAACAAGGATAGCCTACTTGTTTTACTTTACTAAAAATACAGATGCAGTTACCAGAAGTGAAGAAAATGTTCAATGTTTAATACCGGTATGTATGGAGTCATAAAATATTGCCAAATTGACTTAAAGCACCTAGTCTGTTCTCCCATGTGTACAGTGTGTACCCAAGTTGCCAACGCTTATTACAATTCTTAATTATTATTTTTCAAAGCTGCAATCTTGCTTCACATTAAAAGGAAATTTCTGAGTTTGCTACATTGTAAGATGTTTCGAACTAATAAAATATTTCTACAATTAAACTTACATATTAAATATATTTTCTTGTTTAGAATATCAGTGTGTGTATATTCAATGTTCTGGTCAAAAAGATGTCAGATACACTAATGAACCAAACAACATAAAATTAGAAGCAAACATTATTGGTTTATTATTTCATTTTTACCACGTATGCCTCTACATTTTCATGTACCAATTACTAAATGCTTGATTTCCATTTGCCGTAGCATTTTGACGAGTGTGATTTTTCACTTGCCTAAGAGTTTTGAGGTGTTATTCACATTTCTTTCAAATAGATTTACAAAATCCATCTGACATCCTGCAAGTATTTAATATAAGAATATATTCAAAACACAACAGGAACATACTCGTAAACAAATAAATTTTCGGAATTATTGACCTTTGACCAGACCTGTTCTCAGTGAATTACGCCAAATTAAAACCACTATCAAATCGGATCAATGTTTATTGGTGAAAACAAAATCAATCTGCAGGGATTTACCAGACGCAAAAAACTTGCATATAGGACGCACTAAAACGCAACTGGACCCGCAACAATAGAGATACTGCGTCCCGTGGGACGCATAAAATATCTGACCACTATCAAAGAAATATCTTTCTGTGTAACACTATTTCTTTGGTAATTTACAGAAAGAGATCGCGGATTTGCGATCATTCGGAACTTCTCGTCAAAAGGCCGAACATAATCGGAAATTCCCGGCCGAATAAAACAAATTGGTTAAATGTTCTGATCTGCATTAAAAAAACAAATAGCATGATTCATAAACAACGCGTAGTATAGTGAGTGTCATTTAGCTTGCAGGAAATGGTTCAAATAATCATATAGATTGAAGCATTGATCTTAGTTCTTACCTGTATCTTCTGTGCCTTGCGAGAGAGGCTTTTAAGTTCAGAATTCAATAAAGGACAAAGTTTGAAACAGACTAAGTCCCGAAAGACTCAACAAGCTGATGTTTATTAAACTGGTGGGTCCCAGTATAGAAAAGTTTAACTTTGTCGAAGCAGCAAAAGCATTTAGTGCTATGAAAAACAGAGTTCACTGATTCACAAAACAAGTTGAAAGACTCAATAAAAGGTAGGAAAAAACAACAACACAGCTTGTCAAATTTTCTTTAATGAAACATATAGTGTACACATGATTTGTTGTCTGCAGCTCTGTCGTTTGTGTAGTTTTGGGACCCTTTGTTTTCAGGTTGGGACCCCCAGAAAAGAAAGAGGGGAGTCCAAGGGACCCCCATATCAGAAAAACAAGGTAAATCCCTGAATCCGACTATGACGACACCTCAATGTATTTTTCTAAAATGAAAACCTTCTTTTTATTACTTATTTTATTTTATTTTTAGCTGTAACGGCACCTCAGTGAAATTGATTGCATTTCATCGACTTTAGCTAGCTGCAAATATTTCTATCTTCCCTATATAGACATCAAAGTAATAAATGATTAATATACTATATAGCTGTTGTTTTATTGAAGATATCATCGTTTATAACTTGTAAAGATACCATTTTAGCCATGCATTTTATATATATATATTTATTTTTCTGTTTTAACCATATAACCATAGATTATCATGCTGATATTTCTTGTCCAAATTTCTTCCATATTTATTTGGGGACGTTTTGACATGGTTCCGTTTTCGCTACAACCGGTTTCTGGAATGTCGCGCTTGTGCAATTCGGAACTCTGATGTAGTCTATTGGCAATGCTGTGCATACACTGTTGTGTATTTCGACATCATTCTGAACTGTTTGTTAGAATAGTTTGGAATTCTTGCATAGCTGAAGCAGGGTCACAAATTCAATGCAAAAAATTAAATACAATAAAACAAAATAAAATTATAACATCGTCAGTCAAAAAAAAAAAGACTGATCACCCATCATCCTGATAGTTGTATTTTTTAACTAGTCCGTCAGAATATTTATTCGCATTAGGTGAGTACTTTCTGCACCCCTGACTTATTATTATTTTATTAGTGAAAATATTTTTTAGAAATGAAAAAAGAGAGAAGAATTTACAAATTATTTATTTCGGAGTCAAATGTTTTCAAAATTGCACATTTTTTGTCTTTCCCAAAACCGTTCCTGTTCTTATGTCAGCAGCACTTATAAATATTAGAAGGCGCGCTATTACCGTATTTTAGGGCTGCAATAAAATAAATAAAAAATACTGAAATGAAATTAAAAGTCCACCTGGGAGTATATAAACGGTTACAGGTCGTTTCGCCTTTATTACTAATTCACTCGAGTCTTTTCAAACAGGGTCAATTTGTACGCTTAGTTTTTATTTTGTAAATAAAGTACATTTATTCATTGATTTGTTCTATATCCATTGATTTTTAGATGATTAATAATTAATTTATGAACTAGCGGGCAAGAATGAACTCAGGCATGCATTTTAAGTGTGTGTATATATATACATAAAATACTACTTGATATACATCAGTATTGTGTCAATACTGAATACTGCATCGATACCAAGATAAATTAGCCAAAAAATACATATACCGAACCTCAAATTTCAATACCTCCTAGTTCAACCTGGGCAGACCTCAGATGTGAAGGACTGATTATTGCGTAACCCATTTTCAAAATAATATAACACTATATAATTTATTAATTTGTGTAATATTTCATAAATGCTTTGCTTTTTAACTATCATGACTTAGTTCAATATGGTTTAGCACTGTTCAGATTTTGAATGAATGACAAATACATCTATGTTACACACATCACACAGAAACAAAACAATCGTCCACACAATGGGTTATAGCTAAAACGGAACCAAATTGGACAAAACGGAACCTGCGTTGGCTAAAACGGCACCAAAATTTATGGCTAAAACGGCACCATAATAAAATTTTATTTGAAGAATAGTAAATAAGACCAAAAAAAACCTTAAAAAAATGAAAAGTTATTTAGTAAAAGAAACAATAAATGTTTTAGTGTCAACTTTTGATAGTTGCACAAACAATCTTTATGTCAGGTAAATTTATTTACGTGCTTCCATCAGATAATCGTTTAAGCACGCTGCCATTGGGAGCCGCCTCTGACAATAGCCAGATGCCAGTCTTGCCGAGGAGAGCTCTTGTGAACTTTTATTTTTCTCAATAAAATACGTCAAAACAAAAAGACCACCGGAAATTGGAAGAAAACGTGAGCTGTGAATGCATTTCTTAATTTTTACACATTCAATAAAGACAACATTTTTCCTTGTTGTTGTTTTGTTCCTGTATTGTTGTTGTTCTTGTTGTAATTAAGATCCGTCTTAATGCTTACTACTACAAAAACTAATCTGTTTGACTAACAGTATTAGTTGGGGATGCGGATGATTGGGCATGGAAGTATTTTTTTATTTTTATTTTTTTTATAACGACGCACTCAACACATTATAACGACGGTTATATCGGCGTCGGACATATGGTTATGTCGAGAAAACCCCCCGTGGTGAGCTGACGGGGATCGATCCTAGACCGATCGCACAGCAGGTGGGCACTGGACCACTGGGCTATGCTGCCCGCTTGAAAGTATTAGACACACAGAATATTTGTATATGGTGCCGTTTTCGCCAATACAAATGGTTCCGTTCTGGCACGGTTCCGTTTTAGCCTGTACCCCACACAATTTGTGTAGGTATGTAAAACGCATTGATTAATTAACAGGAATTCAAGCAGGCTTTGAATTTGGAGAACTGTTTTTTAACATTCTGACACGATTATAAGCATGCTTTAATACAAATAATTTGGTATAGCAATAATAGCCTACATCTCGAAATCTGACCCTTCCAACCCAAAATGTGGGATTCGCAAAGATATGACACAGGGTTGGAAAAATGTTTTATTTTTCTGGTAGCCCACCGGGCTACCAGGTACCTAAAA
>JAECMU010149437.1:0-14840 GCA_016106625.1 Dracogyra subfuscus | reverse complement strand
AAAAAAACACCTCAATGCCCAGTCACCAGGTTGCAAGATTGGACAAGTCTCTTAAAGCACCAATTTGTTATTAATATTTTCTGCAGCGAATTCTTTTTCCAAAGCAAGTTGTTAAGTAGTACCATCTTTTGGCATGCTACGTAAAACGTAACGAATAGTCGCGTGCTGCATTCTATTTACATGTTCGGTAATTTCCATCTTTGCCTCTGCTCTGGACCCTTAAATTAATGAATCGTAGTCATAACGGCCCCAGTACTAAACGGCCTTAACAATAATTGGTCAAAACGGCCAAAGTGAAAAAGTCAAAACGGCCCTTAACAAAAGTCAAAACTGCCAAAGTGAAAAAGTCATAACGGCCCTTGAAAAAAACACAAAAAAAAACACCAAGATATAATACTTAAAAAAATAATAATAATCTACACGGTGTAATATAGATTATGCTTATGTTGTTAATACTGAAAAGTCATAGTTATTGGTATAAATCAGTTTAATCCTCGATCATTACACTACTGTGTTTTCCGATTAGCAGACATATATCGGTGGTTTTACTGTCGCAAATTTAGTTTTATTGGCGACGCGTTAGCGACTGTAAAACCACCGATATACGTCCGCAAATCGGAAATCACAGTAGGGTTACCCCTATTCTAATTAAACTGTTTTCTGGTTGATTTTAAATAGGAAATTGTCACATTTTTAGTAAGAATAAGCACACAAACGCACCAGCTGGTGACGTCATTAGGCAGCCCATTAACAGACGATGGGTGGTCGGACAGTTAGCGGCTGAGACATGGATGTGTAATTTGACATATTTAATCAGATCTCGTGATTTTACCTCCTGAAATGTTTAGTGGAGATCCAATCAGATTCGTTCTTACAAATGTGTTGAATTCGAATGTAATATCTTGATCAAAATTATTTTGTATTATTAAAATATCAGTGTTGTTAAATAAAATGTAAATTGTGTTGTATGACCTAATACATTGTTACCAATGATTCCGTTGTTTTTATACATATTTTCTAACTGCCAGTGTGATATAGGCTATATTGATAACTAATTATTACTAATCAATAGGAATTAATTTAATGTAATAGTAGCTATTGGCCGTTCTGACCAATTTCTTTGGCCGTTTTGACCAATTTCTTTGGCCGTTTTGACCAATTTCTTTGGCCGTTATGACTTTTTTCTTTGGCCGTTTTGACTTACATGTTCAGGGCCATTTCGTCATAAGGCCGTTTTGACCGCATACCAAATTAATAGCGTTATAATGGGGTGCGGTGATTTCGTATGGAAACTAAGTTACTAACTCGTATGGAAAACAAATTCGAATGGAAAAAATAACGGTGAACTCGTATGGGGCATTACAACTGTGTACTTTACAGTTCTTGATATTACAATATATAGATATAAATATTTAGTGCATTTAATTTTTATAAACGTAAAAAAATTATTAGAGTTTCTTAGCCTAAAGAATAACAACCAATCTTATTTCCTGCGACAGAAACCGTAAACAATGTAGGCTATACAATAATACATATTTTGCGTTTCTCGTCACATAAGTCGGGCTAGATGTTTTGTCGATAAAACTACACACAAGTTGCTATATACAGTATTGAATATATCAGTTTGTAATTTCCATACGAGTTCACTTGTGGATTTCCATACGAGTTCACTGCATTTTCCCCATACGAGTAAGTTTTCCATACGAGTTCACCGCAAGCCGTTATAATAGCTTATTATAAGCAGGCTTATATTTTGTATTGGAGAAAATTGACTTTCTGTTAACGGACCAGGAAGTGTTATTTTATCATTTGTTAATAAATGTGACATCATTGGTTCACATGTGCTAGCGAGCTTTAGAACAAAATGTGACATGATGATGCTCAGCTATTGATTACTCTACGATAAAGTTAAAGATGTAATCTTGAATTATTTGACAGTTTAACATGACCAGTTTAACCATTTCCACTGAATTAATAACTCTTAACTCATTCCACAAAGGGAATGCCAAATAAAAAATATATTTCTCAAATTATAATTAGTTAGATAATTTAGAAAAAGATAATTCAACTTAAAATTTAAGATGACATCATTAAGGCTTAGACAGGTGGAAATAAAAGGAATATTTATCTTCATGGACAGGAACGCATATGACTTAGGTGACAGGTCGTTTCACCCCTGTTACTAGATCGCCAGCATCGTTTCGACCCCAGTCCATTCATACTGATAACTGAGTCGGTTCTCCCCCATGTGAGGTCGTTTCACCCTAATTTTCATTTTGTTAATAAAATCATTTATTCATTGATTTATCATATTTATTTGGGTTCTTTTCCCCACACATTGCCATCAATAACCACATAATTTGGTATAATACGCGGATGGTTTATACTAGTCCGAGGACTGTAAGAGAGCGAGACGGTCATTTGGGCATAAATACACCCTCAATCTCATTACAGTCAGAGACCAAGCTATGTATTTTTTTGGCAGTTGCCGACAACCAAAAAGTTGTTAAAGATTTCCACTCTAATACCACAACTATCCTATATTTGACATAATTTTCGAGTTAATTGATTTTTAAAAATCCACATATTAATCACTAATACACACACTACAGAAAGAAACCCGACAGCACCCACACTCGGCTAAGCTTCGACAAACTCCGGACAACAGAATTCAAAGTTTGCCAACCTATATCGTGACATTGTGTCACATGATCGCCCACTTGGTCATATTGTCTTCCAGGGGCCATCTCAAAACGACAGTTAATTTGTGCACACACCTTGTTTCATTTGTATTATTATTATCTATTTGATTTACACCTAAAGTCAAAACCACAATTGCTAACAAAGTTCTATGATAAATTACTCGCCTACCCTTACTTACCAATAGATTTTTCTTATATTTTGTCCACGGACGATTCGTCCACTCGGTGACTGCATTTAAAAAACAACATATTAATAGTTATTCTTTGACATTGTAATTGTTTCTTAACATTATTTTGTGGTATACTGTAACTAAAACAGTAAAATAGACATAGAATTCAACATTAATATCCAGTTTTTATTAACTGTTTGTATTAATTATCATGCGGACGATTTGTCCACGGACGATTCGTCCATTCGCTTGTACATTATCTCACATGTCACGATGTGGTAAATAGGTAATACAAGCCTCCGCGTCGGAAGACTTCATTACCCCCCTCCCCCATGTAATGTTCTCCTTCAATGGCGTAAATTCTATCCATTGTACCCTTCCTCGTCATATGTTATCCCCATATGCCTACTAACCTGGAAATTAAATAAAAACTTGTTGTCTTCAATTCCAATATAATTAAATGTACATTAAAAGTTTTTGCAGAGCATTGATACAAAAACATATATCAAGTGTAATCTAATGCAGTATTATTTATTTTTACCTTTGTAAATTTATGACACAGCAAACAAAAATACGGGGTAAAATATTTTGAATAATTTATTTAGCCCCCACGTACAAGTAGTACACATTATTTAGTCCGTGAAATAAAAACCCAGTGGACGAATCGTCCGGAACTGATTTTTTATAGTGGACGAATCGTCTCGAGTTCATCAGTGGACGAATTTTCAGTGGATGAATCATCCGTGGACGAACTGTCCAGTGGACGAATCGACTGCATCCCATTTTGTCCAGACAGAAATTATGGAAAAAACCTTACAATAACAGATTCCACATACCAAATTATGATGGTTTTTACATATAATCACATTCATTGATCATGACAATTTTTTTTCTTGATTACTGTTCTTCTTTGACTGTGTGTTTGTTCATCTTAATTGTTTTAAAATATTTTTGTATCCATGTTGAGTAAGGCTGTTTCTTATGGTTAGTCAAATCTGAAATTACCAATCGAAATAATAAAAATTCTTGAAACTTTCTTGTACCTTTAGTAAGCAGTCACTTAGCAGACTTAGTGAGTCAGTTTGAACAAATGATCTGAGCTATACCAGTGATAGAAATAATTTTAAAAATTCACTTGTTCACTAGACAATTATACCACAAAATCTACTTGTATTACGTCTGCCAGTATTTCCACTTGTCCATGCAGGGCAGGAAAAGTTAAAACTCTTGGCTTTTCTTTTTAAACCAATTCGCTCATTACTCTTCACTTCAGATTGCATGTCATTTCGTGACTCAGGTAACTGCAACAAATTGTTGGTTTTTTAGTTTCAATGTGAAAAAAAATCATATAAAATTAGTGTCATAAATGAAAATGTGCCTGTCACCAAATGCTAAAATAATTTTACTGTTGTCCCAAATTGGGCCCAAGTAGATTTGATGGGTATCCAGTTTACAGGGCTATTGACGTAAAAGTCTTGTTGTATTTTGTTCACTATTAAATATGGAAAAAGTAATAAAGCTGTCAGATAGCAACTACAATCAAACGTAGATAAAATGACGCAATTTATAAGCACTTAGCTTATGAGGTGGGGGTGCATTTTCATCATCATGTTGATGTTTTGTCAGACTTTTGACATGTTGCAAATTCATTTCAAAATTAGATACAGTAGACATCTTTCCACAAATCCAAGATGAATTTATTTTGATAAATACACGTTAAAAACTAAAAAATAACATTCATGATTGTCCGGTCACTGCAGAAAGGTCTACAAGATGTAAATGAATTCCAATCACATTTGCAACTCAAATAACTTTATACTAACAAAGCTAGTAATAAACATAATAAGGTGTACTTTACTTACTTCACAATAAAAGTTGCCATTTAACTTTGGTTGCTTAATTGACATTTTTCAAAAACGCATCACAAGTTGAAAGTGAAGGTACCTTAGAGTGACAACTAACCCAGAGCCTCGTTCAGGGTAATATTCTGCCATAAGTGACGACTGCTACCTGTGGGACTGTGTGGTTTCATAGGTACACTTTACATTTAAAACACACAGTGGAAATAGATGATTCGTCCACTGTTCTGTTTTAAAGGGTAGGACTAAACATTCTTTTAATGGATGCATTGGTCGGTTTGTAACATGTGCATGATTTTGTAAAAAAAACCCAAAACAAAACAAACACAAAACCTCTTTAAATATGCATTTTAAAACGTACTAAATTGCACTGCTTCGACACAGAAATACTTACTCTTAATATTAATTAAGTTTGTGATTACCAACGCTTGGCAAATAACACATTTGCACCATACTGATTAAAATTAGCTCCATTGGTCTATCATTGGAGCTCATTTTAACTAGATTGCTTTTGTACCGGGCAACGTCGATGACTAGATGCTTATTTAGGCTCATATTAACAATATCTGTCCAGAGCGGGAAATGGATACAACCTCTATGGAGGGGAGAAAAGCTGTATTTTTACTTTTATTTGTATAGAAAGGGCCTGTTATTTTCAGATTTGTTTTGATAACAAATCAACAAGAAACCACGTGATCTGGCTTATCCCACCTTTTCACAGGTTTGTTGATCGTAATTTTGTTTTGTGGTACAAAATTATTTTAAAATAACATATTACTGCAGAGATATATGTAAATATAACTTACACCTAAATAATAAAATAATAAATGTTAACTAGTATGTTTTTAATCTCAGATTAACAGGTCTGACAGGTTTTCATTTTATCACATTACAGATGATGTAATCAGTAATTCACAAAAATCAAAGGAAAACAGACTTTCACATTTGTGGTAAACTGGCAACTACTTCGTTTTAAACTTAAACATCAAACTTTTTTTCTTTTTTTTAAATATGAATGGTATCGAATATATAATTTGTCCATCAAATGAATTATTTATGTCAGCCGAGGCATTCTGAGTGGGGAATTTGGAACTCAATTGCAACTCCAAGGTATTCCGAATATTCACAAGCTAAGACTATTATGTTATCAAGACCATGATTATTTAACTCTCAAACCACAATATTTGTATAACATTTTAAGATGAGACACTGCTGATTTCGTTGTTTTTAAGTACAACAGTTGCTAAAAATTATGAGACTGTTTTGTACAATAAAACTTTCACTTAAATTAAGCTAAAAAAAATTCAACCTGGTATTTGTAGAACCATAACTAATGAAACATGAAGAAACAGCATAATAGGCCATAGGATGTCAAATTGTATTGGAAGCACCTTTTTGGGATGCATTCAGTGTGATCATCCAAACTAATCAGAAACTGGTTTTTGCCAACACATTATTGACTTTATTTTTATTTATTAATATTTATTTTGGGGGAGGGGTGTGTGGATTTGTGTGTGTATGTGTGCCAAGACCAGGGCCTGTGCTTATTAAACTTAAAGTCCAGACTTTAACATAATTATATTTGAATAGCATTGCCATGACATTAAAGTCCAGACTTACGGTTTATAAGCACAGGGCCAGGTCTGATTGTAAATTCCTTTTTATTAAGATGGCTTGGGAAAACTGAAGTAATACTGTGAAGACTTGAGTTCCAAACATACATGTAAGGGATGAACTGCAGTCGTGTTGTGGTCGTTACACTTTCAAGATGAGGAAAGGACATAGCTCTACCAATGCTCTGCTACAGAAAGTTTCATCCCAGCTGAAGGGCGAGCGGGTGCCAATCAAGACCCGTGAAGAGGATGAACTGACAGTGGGTTTTTCTGAGAGAGAGAGATAGAGATATGGGGGAGAGATGGGGAGGGAGAGATGGGGAGGGAGAGATATATAGATAGATATATGGGGGGAGAAAGAGATGGGGAGGGAGGAAGCGAGAAAGATAGTTGTATTTGTGCTTTATGCTGTTAACCTGTATTTCATCCATTTTGGCTCAAAAATAAGAAAGCATGAGAGAGAAAGGGAGGGTGAAAGATAGAAAGGGAAAGTGAAAGAGAGATATAGAGTGAGAAATATAGAGAAGAAGATAGATAGAGACACAGACAGAGAAAAAAGATAGAAATACATATTTTAGTATTTATTACACATTCTATCAGATATTTTCATTATGGTGGACATAATAGTTACATGTTTAGACTTTCTTTACATGTAGGTTATGATCAGTTTGTTATAATAATTTTTTTATATTCCAGGCCTATCTTAGTTCGCTGGCACAGAAAACTTCTCAACAAACGAAATCAGTGAACTTTGAAGACTATGGAGAGAACATTTCAATTTCCAGTGACAGTCACATACTATCACAATCTTCTGCACACCAGAAGATTCCCAAACTCTCAGCACAAGGCAGCAAATTTCTCAAAAAGAAAACGTCTGAGAAACCACAGGAAAATTCTGCCCCATTGTCCAAACAGCGATCAGCCAAGCCTGTTCCGATATCTTCAGCCCAGAAATATTCATCTGCAGCCTCATCTCTGAAAAAAGCTGCCGCTGTGGTACAGAGTATTCCTGAGAGAAGAACGTCACCGTCAGCATATAAATCCTACATTGAGACAGACACAGATGACACTAGTGTTAGTCTGGCTAAGTACATGCACCCGCGACCTCGGTCGGCATCCGATCACAGCATTGGAAAAGATGGAAGTCGATTTTTGAGAAAATCTCAGGAGAAAATTGGAGATGGGGATACGCGCTCAAGCAGACCTGCTGTGGCTGATAGATCGTCACCAGTACATAATAAACAACACGCTGCTAGAGAAAAAGGTTGGTTATTTAAATGGCTATTCCAAGGTGAAGATTGACATTGCATAGAATTTTGTTGCACTGATAATAAACAAGTTACCAGTTATTATCAAATTTATGTGTGAGTGAAATAATGGAAAATATTTCATGAGGGACATAAAGTTTATACTAACAGGTACTGAGTTTGTTATTCCATTTATTACCCATGTATTTTCGATATACATACATGGATATAGAAATGACATAAATCATGTTACACACTGTTCTGAGTATTACTATAACTTTGTATTTTAATTCTGTTCAGATAATTTTCTAAAACCAAAGTTGTATTTTTACTGTTAAAAAGTCTATTATGAATTTCATTATTTAAATGAGCATTTTATTACAAGTTTAACAATGAAAACAGAAAGCTATAAACACAATCTCTTTAAATTATGTGACATCAATCCATTGTTATTGGCTTCATACTCTAAGTAATAATTCTTGAACATTTATTCCTATGAGTTATTCTACTGCAGTTAACATATATACTTTATACGTACATTTTGTTACTAGTTTCCTACCAGTCCATTTACTCGCTCAAGCCATTGTAACCCGACTGGTATATCAAAGGCCATGGTATGTGCTATCCTGTTTGTGGGATGGTACATATAAAAGATGCCTTGCTGCTAATTGAAAAGAGTAGTCCATGAAGCGGTGACAGCGGGTTCCCTCTCTCAATATATTTTTGGTCCTTAACCATATGTTTGACGCCATATAACCCGCGTAAATAAAATGTGTTGAGTGTGTCATTAAATAAAACATTTCTTTGCTACCAGTCCATCTCTGTCCTGTCCTGTCTGTCTTTCTGTCCCCCATGTAGATTTCTGGACATTTAGTTTTCTGCAAATGCATCAAGATATTGAACTAAAAGTATGTGTATAGCTTTATCATGTACAGTTACAGATCAAGTTTGACTTTCATAGGGATTTACCCATTTTTCGTGTTTGATTTTCTTGGTAATTTATCATTTTTGACAGAGTTATGTCCCTTGAACTTTAAAACGCTGAACAATTTTAACATAATAATATTTTTTATCTGATTTTGAATGAATTGTATTGTTTTTTCATACATTTTAGTTTATTCAGTACATAAAAGTGCCATTACATTTAGGTTTTGAAATTTGTTCTGTTAAAGAAATTCAGCAACATTAGTCATTTCTTAGTCTTCATACAACACTGTGTGGTACATAAGACATTGATGTGAAAAAAATGGAGGGGAGTAATTAACCGAATGTACAGACAGTAATATTCCAAGCAAGAAACCATATAAGTATGAGGCATTTTTTCCAGGAAGTAATTTGGAGAGCCCTTTCATTTTCAATTATTGTAATTTTTCTTCAGTTCCTGAATATGCGTACAAGGGTTCTGTGAAGTATGCCTCAAGTGTACACCTGACCTCAGAAGAAGAGAGTCTGGCTGATTTCCGACATCGTCTTGAATCGTCAGACAAAAAGACAAGGAATAAATCAGCTGAGAGAATGGTGAGACTAACTGATAAATCAAGATTTGTCTGGCCTTTGGGTGTGTTGCTTATCTGTACATCTGAGTGTGTCTTTGTAGTGTCTGTGTATATGGTGTGTGTATATGTGTGTGTCTGTGTGTCCGAGCTGTCACTCTCATTCTCCTGACACTAGTTCAGGGAGATAAATGTTATCTCTCCTTAGCATGTGAATTTATATGGTATCAATAATGGTGAAATATATTGAATGTCTCTCCATAATCTTACTAACTACTCCACTCAGTATTTTCCATGTCACGGTCTGGTGTGTCTGTTTCTCTCACTGTGCCTAATAATTAACTACTAACTCATTTCATCTAACTTGCTGATGAGTTATGCTATTTTACAATAAACTCCAATGGCTGATTTTTATATTTTACTCTCTTCCTCATGTTCTCATGTTGTTTCAGATGCGAGCCCAGTCTCCGTTTCGACAGTCTTCCCCTCCTGACCGGCCCAGTACAAGGAGGCGAAGTTCTTCCCATGGGAGTCCACGGCGGACTCCATCTCCCCAAGGTGGTCACGCCGCACACTCACGGTATTCCCGCTCTGTGTCGCAAGACTCGGACAATGTGGAGTCGATCATTAGTGAGGCAATGGACTCGGCCGATTCTTCTCCAGACCAAATACGTAAGATACAGAATACTACATACGTTTGTGTTTGTTAACCTTTAGACTACTGGATTAAATTTTGACAAAAACCATGTTGTGTCGGTACAAGATTATGATTTTTACTCACACATATTCGCTTCAAATGTTTTATAAATACATAAAATAAAGTTCATATTTGAATCGGTAAGTATTATTTTTGTTTATTTTTCTAATTTTTATGTTATGTTAAATCAGTTATTGTTGATTAAAATTAGACACATTTTTTTAAAAGTTGTGTTTATCTATGGGTATTTGTCCAGTATTTAAGTCCATTATAACAGTGGCTTTCTGACTAGAATTAAAACAAGAAGAAGAAAACTACAATTCATATCCCACTGGTGACAGTTTATACTTCCACAATTTTATGGATTCACCAGTTTCATAAGATTTGTTATGTGATAGAACAGAAATCTAGTTATATTGAATGTTAAACACAGAATGCAAGCACTTTACATTTTTCATATTTCCAAGCTATTTAAATTGGATTAATTTATAGTTAGTTATCCAAATATATATTGGGAAAAAATTGCTAAATGTTTCACTTATAACCATGATACTGCACCTTTAATTTTCTGTATCATTGAATTGGAAAAGTATATATTCCGGTGCTGTGAAGTGTTAAAGAAAGTCATTGCATTGGTTCAAAGTTTATTCATGCAGTTGAGGTTGATATTTTTGTTATATATAGTTTAGAACATGAAAGTTTGGCGAACAACAATGTATTGTGAAAAATCGCAGTACACTATCCAAGCAATAATATAGCGACTTTATTTACAAATAAAACAACCAATGAACAAAACTAAACACCTTTTTGTAAGTAGCAAACTACAGTTAGGTTTATCTTCAGAGTAAAGTTCACACCACAGCAAGCAGACTGGATAATCGCCAGCCATGCGTAACAGTTTCTTTGTCTTTCAGTAACTGGTCAGTGTATGAAACAATACACAGTGCATATTTCATTTCACCGTATGTTCGTGTTTATATCCGATTAAGGTTCAAGCACACTGTCCTGGGCACACACCTCAGCTATCTGGGCTATCTGTCTAGGACAGTGGGTTAGTTGGTTAGTGGCTAGTGAAAGAGAAGAGGGTGTAGTGGCATTACACCTACACATTGAGCCCTTAAGAACTCGCTCTGTGTTGGAGCCAGTACCGGGCTGTGAACCATGTAACTACCAGCCTGTAGTCCAATGGCTTAACCACTGCGCCAATGAGGCCAGTACAGGGCATGAAACAGTTTGATCAAACTGATTTTTAAGTCAACAGGCTTGTTAGTGTTTTCTTTTATGTTCTTGGCCACAATGTCAGGATACCATTCCATAAATTTTCAACACTGACACAAAGTGTTTGCTTTTGAAAAGAGTTTTTATTTTTATTATTTTTGAGTATCAGCTAAGGTTGCAATAATTTTCGTGTAAGCTACATCTAATGTCGCAGTACTTTCTACATACAGTTTGGGCTACTGTTGACATATCGCAATACATTCATGATGCAATACATAATGGATCTACAGTATATATTTGTAATTTGTTTATAACAATGTTTTCTCGTTCACAGTTAGCATGGTCAATCTTATGGACATTGACTCATTGGAGCCAGCATTGTTAGCACCTGAACCTCAGGTCACATCAAAGAACAGATCAGGGAAAAAGGACTCTAAATCACAGTTATTGAATAAGCAATCCACAGTTAAAGATTCACCTTTCAAAGCTAAGAAAGAAGCTAAAACAGAGTCTGTGTTTAAGGCAAAAAAAAAGAGTGACTCTGTATTTAAAATAAAAGACTCGCACAAAGAATCTAAAGGATCTGTGTTGATAGCTTCCAGTTCAGATTCCCCTTTTAAGCCTAAATCCAAAGATACAGAGAAATCGGTGTTTAAGGCTAAAAACCAAGTCGACAGTTCTAAAGGATCGATTTTCAAATCGAAAAAGGATAATAGCGCTGTCTCAAAAGCTACAAAAAAATCCATTGGAGATAGTGATTTGTTGCAAAAGTTTGGCGTTATGAGTGTCAATGATCTGTTGGGTGATATAGAATCGGAGAAAACGGACAGCCATGATGGTGACAATTCAGAGATAGTTACAGAGAGATCTGATATTTTTGCATCACGAAACCGAGCAGACTCCTTTTCTGAGGTGGTCACTCACATGGAGCCAGTGATGAAGCGACAGACGAGCCAGCACTCACTGCAGCGCAAGAGTTCGCCGGACTTCAGTGACCGGACCGCGAGCATCAGCGAGAAAATTGGTGTCAGGAGTTCGGAGCGATCTGTTAGCGACAGCAGGCGCAGAAGTATTTTAACGGATGACGATACGGGCCCACAATATACTGAGGACTTTGAAGAAGAAGTCGCCGGATCTACACTCAGTGAAAGCAGGTATGTTTAGAAAAAAGGAATTTAGATGTAACAGTAAATCAGGGCTGTTCCAAATTTGTCAGTATACAAAATGTGTTTACTTTCTGCACCTTGAAGACTTCATAGGATCAGATGGGCCCATTGGGCTATTTCTCGGTCCAGCAAGTGCACTAAGACTGGTACATCAAAGGCTGTCTATAGGATGGTGCATATAAAAGATCTCTTGCTGCTAATCAAAAAGAGTAGCCCATGAAGTGGCGACAGCAGCTTTCCTTCCTCAATATCTGTGTGGCCCGTAACCATATGTCAGATGCCATATAACCATAAATAAAATGTGATTAGTGTGTCATTAAATGAAACATTTCCTTCCTTCACATTTCTTTCCTTCCAGTTCTAGGACAACCTTTAGCAGAATGTTCAGACATAATCTACAGTTACCAGGTTAATGATGTCTCATTACATTGTTTACCAGCTGATATTAAATCACATAATATAGCAGTTATCACTGTTAATCTAGAGATTTACAGAAAAAATCTGTTTCTTCCACTTATATAATAAAAACATACAATAAAAATTATGTTTTGCTCGACTTTTAACAATGTGAGAATTTAACCTGCTTCAAACTGACATATCTGTCCTTAAAAAAACCACACATTCATTTGAATTTTACTTGCAGTATACACTCATACAGTTGAAATAAGTTCAGTCAGCTGTTTGTTGCTGATACATGTTTGATTGGTTTTCATGCTGCACATTAAACCGAATAACTGTTTTGGGAACCATTCAAAATAATTTGTAAATGTTCAGTGAAAAATGGCTGTCTGAACAAAGGTCTGATTATAATAAATGTCTCAGAGAGTAGAATTATAGAACCATGTGTGTTCAAATGTTATAATATAAATACCGGTAACAGACTTGTTTCAAGTTATCAGCTAGAACCTATCTTCTCAGATCACACTTTATAATGCCATCAGTGTTAATGATTTATAATTACTTGTCAGTATTTAAACTGTTATATGGAAAATCATATATTCATGTTTACTTAAAACAAACAAAAAAATTATGTTTTACAGCAGTATTGAATCTGAGGTGGAGCCTACAAAAGCAAAGAAATCTCGGGTTGAGATGAAAAGTGCTGAAGTACAGACAGAGAAACGACCAGGGCTGTCGTACAAGTGGGACTTGACAGCGTCAGGACTGGCCATCTCAGGCCCTGGCTATGGGCTTGATTTTGTCGACCCAACGCCGATTGCATCGCACGTTGTGAGTGCAGATGCACTAGAAGGTAACGAGAATCGAGAGGAAGAATCCAGAGTTGGAGCATTCCCACTACCCACTCCCAACCCATTTACAATTCTATACTAACATCCAAGGACCAAAAGAAACATTATATACATAAAATGTAAATAATTTGATGAATATTGTTGCTAATTGAAAATAACAAATGTAGAAACCACCTTACAGATTCTTTGCATGTGTAACAAAGTACACTGTGAAGTTTAGATGTTAACTTCATGATACTTTCATTTATGAAATAATAGCTAGCATATCCAGTCAGTGTATGCAAAGTATGTGATATTTTTCAGATCACACACTTTAAGGATTTGAGGTCACGACTCTACGTTTATTGACATTTAAGTAAATATATTACAGGTACACTCCATAATAGACATATGCATTCATAGTTATCAAACAAAAACATTGTAATATCATCTCTACAGTGAAAGCTGTCCATTTTTCATTTTTTTTTTTTTTTAAGCACTAGTTTATTTTTACGTAATATATCATTCAAGTTCGAAGTCATTTCCATTCAAAAAGCCATTCAAATATAGAGTAATGGCTGACTGGAATTAAAGTTGCATATATACAGCTTACAAAAACATGTAAAAGCTTGAAATTATTTGATAAAGAGATTATTACCCTTGTGTGTTTCAATATTTTATGTTAGGAGAGCATAATACCTTTTTTATTCCAAATATATGATATTAATGATACTGAAACTCTGATAATAACCTTTATATCCTGCTATACCAGTTTGTTTTTTAATTTTTTATTATAATACAATTTCTCATTTGAATTACTTTTAATGAGTATCACTTATTTGATTACAGCCGTCACATCATTCAGTCCTTGCATGTTGGCTCTTCACGATCTCCTCAAACAACAGTTGGCTCTCACTACGAACTTTCTCGAGGTCCAAAGCCGTCTGTATGAAAACTACACGAGTTCCATTGAAAGCAACTACCACTACACCACACTGGAAGCAACCAAAGAGGTACTGGAAAAATTAACATTCCCTATAAATACACCACTCAGGGTATGCACTTGGGATTTTTTTTGACTGGCCAATTGGCCCACTCACAGCAACATTTTGTCCTCACCCGTATAACTTTTGAATGGCCCATGACTGAAATTTGTTTTTATCATACAAACACTTATAACAATTCAAAACAAGGAAATAGAATTTTCTTTTAACATTACCGAGTGGTCTGGTCGAACATCCCTAAAGCCAATGGGATGGCCTAAATTCTTCTACTGTATACTGCTCTCTAGTTCCGGTCACGTGACTGTATCTTCCTTCTTTTTCACTTCGCTTTACGGTCTGGACGTGTTTCCCTTGGCTCTGCTTGAGTCAACTTTGTTTGGGGTTTTTCTAGCCTTTGGTTTTGTGTTTCTTTTTATTCATGATACTATGTGCCTTTATTCTA
>JAECMU010149347.1:0-16592 GCA_016106625.1 Dracogyra subfuscus | reverse complement strand
TGTGTGTGTGTGTGTGTGTGTGTGTAATAAATGAGATATAGAGAGAACATATAAACAGGTCTATAATGAAAGTAAAATAAATGTACCTTGACTGTTTCCACGTCTTCTGTCGTCTAGTTGTACTTGTTGATGTCTGTAACAAAGCAACATACCAAAGTATTGTATAATAAATATAGTTATCATATTATGTCGCACGTGACATACAACATGCAGTTATAACATTATGTCTCTCGTGGTATACAACATGTAGTTATCATATTATTTCTCTCGTGGTATACAATATGTAGCTATCACATTATTTCTACCGTGGTATACAACATGTAGTTATCACATAATTTCTAATTTCTCTCGTAGTATACACTATGTAGTTATCATATTATTTCACTCACGGTATACAACATGTAGTTATCACATTGTTTCTCTCGTGGTATACAACATGTAGTTATCACATCATTTATCTCGTGGTATACAACATGTAGTTACACGTTATTTCTCTCATTCAGAGTATGACTATTTAGATTCAGGCTGTAACAAGGCAACAATCCAGAGTTTTTGAGGGAGGGGTGTTTATCAAGAGTTAGCTAACATTTTAGAAACAATGTCTCATGTTTTATTCAATGCACACAATGTATAAATGCATGAATCAATGTTTAAAATAGTTCGACATGGTCACCTGTTTGCTTATATGTTTGCATAATCATGCTCATATGTGTGCGTGTATGTATGTTCTTATTTAAGTGTGTTTGGGTGATTGTATTTGTGTATGTGATTCTGTCACTGCATATTATAGTGTGTGTATGTGTGTGTGAGCGCGCGCGCGTGTGTATACATATATGTGTCTATGTATGTGTATGTTTGTGTTTGTAAATAAAATAATTAAAGACACAATTTTATACTTACGCGTCACCTTCTGTTTTCTGCCCATCTGTCAAGAAAACAGAGAAAGGATGTAAAACAGTAATCACACGATGGAAACAAACATGCTCAAATAATGTTTATAAACATAGTGTTTAACTTTTATTCATATGTTCATTTCTGCCGAGAGTTCGCGAAAATAATAATATACAAAATAATTTGTTTAAAAAAAAACCCGCCAGTATTATAACAATAACTTTTTTTCATGAGTCAACGACTTCAGTAAGTAGATAAACGTCCATAAGACATTGATAAATTTAAGAGACAAAACATTATTGGGAAACAATCATATACTAGTAATTGTATATATATTTAAATGATTCAAGATAAAATAATCTTGATATTAAATTAACTTAATCTGCTGTGGCTCACTTATCAAAGAGGGATCTACTTCAATAGAATGAGAACTGTATTTTTTTAATTGATGATGACAACACAGATGATGTTTGAATAAACTACGTTTTTTTATTATTTACAAATACTGCATTGTTGATTTATTGAATCACTTTATATAATGAGAAGAAGAATCCGCTACGGCTGTCACAATGGTGTCAGAAGTGGGATGTTTAAATATTATTAAACATCTAGTGATCAACCTACTCCTGACGACAGATACATTTTGAGTAATCAGCACTTAGAATACTCAACATAGTCAGCACTTATAATAATCAACATAGTCAACACTTAGATTATTCAACATAGTCAACACTTAGAATACTCAACATAGTCAGCACTTAAAATACTCAACATAAGGAGTATTTAGAATACACATATTTTAAATTTAAAGGGCATTATGGATGTAACAGAGTCACCTGATCCCGAAATAAGCTTTCGTCATCATGATGATAAAGCAACAGATCAATATTATGAGACACATGACGATAACATAGATGACACTATGTCACTACATGATACACCACAAGAATCAACACAAGAGAACTTCAGACCACATCATAGGATGTACAACACAGGGTCAAGGTTGACAACTTATTCCGAATTTTATGACAGAACAACATATTGGGATCAGTACTTGTCTCATTTTAACACTTGTGCAGAACTTGGGAGGTGGTCATATCATCAACAACTTTTAATATTATCAGCAAGTTTGAAGGGTGCAGCTCGCACATTCTACATTGGAATGACAACATCTGAGAGAAATTAATTTACTACATTGGTCCAAAAACTGAATCAATGGTTTGGTAGTCAGCGACACCAAAGCTTTTGGTTGTCACGATTAGAAACACGCATGCGTGAGCCAAAAGAAGCAGTGTCAGATTTTGCTGATGATTTACGTCGGATGACGAGACGTGCCTATCCAGAATTGGATAAGAAAGCACAAGAGGCAATCACATTAAATCAGCTGTATAAGACTGTCACACCTGAAACAAAATATAACTTCGTTGATCGGGGCTGTCAAACTGTTAGTGATGCAGTTGAAATTATTCAGCGTTACGAAACTCTAGTATTAGATGCAAGGGATAGAAAGAAAACTTATGTTAGAGCAGCTAATGAGATTTCTATTGCTGGTAGACCTAATACATGGCGAAATAGTACACCACATATGCCAGCGTCACATGATACTTTAAACAAACTTTTGTCCAGGATTGAAAACTTAGAAAAAAGATCTAATGTAAGCCGATTTGATAAACCTCGACCAACAAATCGGGCTTGTTTTATCTGCCAATCTACACAACATTTCATGCGCAGATGTCCCGTATACAAGAGATGTTTAGATCTAATGTCATCAGAATCTCAGAGTTCTAGTAACCAATGAAACACCATTATCATTGAGGGAAACGCCAGCCTGTCTGCCTAGAGGGCCAGAGGGAGACAGAACACCTAAGGCCCACATCAAACATGAGGGATGGTAATGTCGGAAATGTATGCAATATGTGGGACAATGGACTGTATTATCAGGGAGAAATTAATGAGGTTGCAATAAACTTTTTAATTGACAGTGGAGCAACGAGAACATTGATTTCATTTGAAACTTTGAAAAGGATTGAACAGTTTGGTGAGGTAGATTTTCAACCATGGGCTAAAAGCATCAGTGGTGTGGATGGTACTGAATTGAAAACACTGGGCTGTACAACTCTGGCTAACAAATTTAATGACATATGTTATATCCACTCAGTCATTGTCTGCGACATGTCATTAGATGCTATTTTAGGTCAAGATTTTCTTCTTCAACATATCAACTCTATTGACTACAAGCACATGTGGCTGAACGTCAATAGTTCCAGTATACAATATTGGATAGGTGGAGAGGCAGAGATGATTTGTAGAGTTGAAGTTATTTCAACCACAGTTATTCCACCGAATTGTGGATGTTGGCTTCCAGTAAGAATTCCCCAGGCAGAAAGACTGGCCAAGTCTGCATTTCTCGAAAGCACACACACATTACCACTAGGATTACTTATTGCAGGAAGCATTATAGATCCTCACCAAAATACTGTACGAGTCAACGCTCTCAATAGTAGCTTTGAAGAAATCATCCTTTATCCTAACATGAATATAGCTACAGTATAGTCAATCTGTATGATCAGTAATGATGAGGCAATGAGATGTGCGGCTTCCACAAACATTTTGAAACCTGCAACAAAACATTTACCTGAACATCTGGTACAACTTTGGGAGAGGAGGTCTGAACATATTTCTGCTGATGAGAGTGAAGGTTTTGCAGAACTTCTTATTAAGTATCAGGCAGTGTTTTCAACAAATTCATCAGATCTAGGCCGGACAAACAGGGTTCAACATAAAATAAACACCGGTACAGCCTATCCAATTAGGCAGTCACCAAGGAGACAGCCTCTTGGTAAATGCGACATTGAAAAAGAAGAAATTCAGAAAATGTTGGACGATGACATTATTGAACCATCTATCAGTGCATGGTCGTCTCCTGTTGTACTGGTTAGAAAGAAAAAATGGATCATATCGCTTTTGTGTTGACTATAGACGACTCAGTGATGTTACCATTAAAGATTCTTATCCACTGCCAAGAACTGATGATTGTCTAGATGCATTGGCAACATCCAAGTGGTTTAGCACCATGGATCTAAATTCCGGATTTTGGCAAATAGGTGTGGCTGAAGACGACCGAGGTAAAACTGAATTTGCTACAGGTCTAGGACTCTACCAGTTTCGAGTGATGCCTTTTGGACTGGCAAATGCCCCAGCTACATTTGAGCGACTGATGGAGAATGTTCTACAAGGTCTACAGTGGGAGGAGTGCCTCCTATTCGTTGATGATATTATTGTAGGTGCAGCTGATGTTAAGGAATCCCTGCAGAGGCTAGAACATGTCTTCCAAAGATTATTGGATGCACATCTGAAACTCAAATCTAGCAAGTGCACATTCTATCAGAAGAAGGTGAAATTCTTGGGTCACATAGTTTCTAAAAATGGCATCGAGACTGACACAGAAAAGATAGTATCAGTACAAAACTGGCCTACACCAAAAAGAGCAAAAAATGTCAGACGCTTCCTAGGTCTGTGCTCTTATTATCGAAAATGCATCTATCACTTCGCCGATATTGCACGACCACTACACAAACTAACTAATAAGGGAACAAAGTTTATCTGGACAAATGAAAGCAACCAAGCCTTTAAGAAACTAAAAGAAGCTCTGACAACTGCACCTGTTCTTTCCTATCCTTTGCTGAATCGCCAATTCATCCTGGACACCGATGCCAGTGACCAAGCGGTTGGTGCAGTCCTTTCACAGAAGGATGGAGATGTTGAGCATGTTATTGCCTATATGTGTAAGGCACTAAGTCATCCAGAACGAAACTACTGCATCACGCAAAAGGAGCTACTACCGGTTGTTACAGCTTTGAAACACTTTCATAGCTATTTGTATGGGCAAGAAGTTCTGCTACGTACTGATAATGCAGCTGTTAGCTGGATGAAAAACCTGAAACAACCCACAGGACATGTTGCTCGTTGGTTGCAAGAATTGGGAACCTACAATCTCAAGATCATTCATCGTGCTGGTAGAAAACATTCAAATGCTGATGCTATGTCTAGAAATCCTTGCAAAGCATGTAAGCGACAGGAGGTCAACCAGAATAACAATTCTGATAGTGAAGAGGAAGACATCAACTTAAAGTCATCAAAACTTACTCTGCCTACAACAGATTCTGTTAGAGTGCTCACCAAGAAACAAACCTCTGAGGCGTCTTCTCAGTTAGCACCTCAGATCATGTTACAAGGCTGGGACCTGCAAAATATAAGACAGAGACAACTAGAAGACCAGTATTGGTTGCAGTAGAAGAAGGAAAGCGTCCTGAGTGGGAGAAAATCTCACAATGTTCATTATATGTGAAGACGCTTTGGAGACAATGGGATCAGCTTGAAATCCACTCAGGTGTGTTATACAGAAAGTGGGTTCACGAACATACTAGCATACTTCAGATGATCATACCAAATCAGTTGAAAGCAAATGTTTTGAAATATCATCATGATATACCTTCAGCAGGACATCTGGGTCGTGAAAAAGCCTTGCAGAAGATCCAAACGACATTTTACGGGCCTAGAATGAAACAAGATGTTGCAACTCATTGCCAATGTTGTGATCACTGTACATCACGGAAACAATCCAACAAATCTCTAAAAGCACCTTTAGGACAGTATTATGTTGGTGAACCAATGGAGCGGGTAGCGATAGATATTCTGGAGCCATTACCCAAAACGAGAAGAGGCAACAGGTACATACTTGTAATGGTTGACTGCTTCACCAAGTGGGCAGAGGCAGTTGCCATAGCTGACCAAGAAAAGATAATTTTATTTGCAGGTTTGGTTCTCCTTTGCAACTACACTCAGATCAAGGCACCAACTTCGAATCTCAACTCTTGCATGGTGTATGTGACCTCTTGTGTATTCACAAGACGTGCACGTCAGGGATGAGACCACAGTCTAATGGCTGTGTAGAACGTTTCAACAAGACACTAGGTGTTATGCTCACAATGTATTGCGAGAAAGACTAGCAGTCCTGGGATGACTACTTACCACAAGTTGTGATGGCATACAGGGCATCACCACATTATACCACAGGCAGACGTCCAAACAAAATGTTTTTTGGTAGAGAGGTTCTGCTTCCAATGCATGCTGTGATCGGACGACCTGTAGATCTGAGCAACGGAACTGATGTCAATACATATGTTTCAAAGCTAGAAGAAAGCCTGAAGTTAGCTCATGATCATGGTAGGATTTGTCTAAAGAAGAATGCTTCATACCAAAAGAAAAGGTATGATGTCAAAGCCAAAATTAGATCCTTAGAGGAAGGCAAGTTGTTTGGCTACACAACCCATTACGGAAACATCAAGTTGGAAAGGTCCTTACCTTGTAATTAGGAAAATAGATGACCTGATATACCTTGTCAAGAGATCATCACGACAACCTGCTAAAGCTTTCCATATTGACCATCTACTACCATACAGAGGATGTAATCTTCCATCATGGATCAAAAAGCAGCTGTTAGTGAAGAGAAATATTCAATAGATTCCAAAAATAATGTTTTTTATTTTTTGTTATATACTGTTTTATGCTGAAAAACAACCACAACACTATTTCAAGTTAGAATGTCTACACTGGTTTGATCTTCAAATTAATAGCAGAAAGCTTATCAAATGTGACCAAACTGAAACAGAGGAATATTTACTACTAAAGTCCATTGTGATATGGAGAATGAAATGGAAGAAAGCTACTGATGCACCTACAAAATAAATAGAAGCAACACAACTACTTTAGTCTATCATATGTCGAATGAGAGGAAGAAAGCCTTTCAAGAGCAGGATGGTAACATGATGTCTGCAGATAGTTCTTTGAACTCCTGAATGGAGGATGGAAAGAGTCTGCATTGATGAGTAGTAACTGTTATGAGAGATAAGGAGCACTCCTGATGTAGTTTTCAGCCGAGCTGGGACTGATCACCCTAGAGTCTGCTGAACTGAAGTTTGTTTTTCTTTTGTTCATTTGAGTTGTACATCCTGAAAGATTTTAAGATGATATATTAAAATGGTGGCATGATGGATAGTAATGTCATCACTATTAGATGTAGTTCATAAAACAATCCATCTACATCATGTATGGGTCACAGCAGAGAAACAGAGATCTTATTAATAATAATTAACAAAACAAAATTAATTCATGACTTATTTTCAGCATTAAGATAGTAAAGGTTGTAAGTCTAAAGCAATGTCCCATCTCATATCTTTACAGAATTACAATCATGTCACAGTACACTTGTATGGTAGATGGTTGCAGTAAGATCTTCAGCAAGAAGAAAGAACTCAAGAACCACCTCTCGGCAGCACCACACCAAAGACTCCGAATTGTGTGCATCTTCTGTCCGAATATCAATATATTTGTCAGAGTCATGGACTGGAAAACACAGTGCAAAAAACACCACCAACACGATGTTAAGATACTGGGTCCAAGATGCCTATCTGAGGGAAATGCTTCATGGTTGGCACTTAACCCTGAAGTTTACAGCAAAGTAGTAACAACACCTTCCTGGTCGAGTGATCTCTCCAGAAAAACAAAGGCCGCAGTGTTGGTTTGGGCAGCCAGGCAAGGTATCCAAATCAAGAGTGAGGAAGAATGGATTGGAGGTTGGCAGACAATGAAACGTGAAGAAGCACCAGAAAATATTATGGAAGAGGATTCAATTTCCATTTGTCAGAAAGGAGAACACCCGAGAGAGAGATCCTGGCACAATCAGTTGAGGAGTACGATCCCATCCATCCAGAATTTTTGCAACAGGAAGACATGGAGTTAGTGGAAATCCATATCTACAGTGATGGAGCCAGTGCCTTATTTAAGTCATCGAAAGAAATATATTACAAAGCTAAGCTTGGGTCCAGAGCAGTCGTTGGTAGAAACTTGGACATTCTGAAACGTAAACGCCAAATTCTTGTTCGGTTTCGTGACAATAGGCCACACAGTCAGGGAATTCTTTTGGAGGGAGAAGATTTTGTAACTTGGGGGGAGACACTAGCGAAGATGATTGGATTAGACAAATACCACATCACGTCAATCAGAAAGTGGGTATGTACTATCCTGCCAGTTTTCTGCTCACCACCAGCAAAGAAACGGTGCACTTCTTGTGACAGGTATCAACTGAACACAGAAGAAACAACCGACAAACAGCTGAAACCCCCAGCCTCCGATCAAACACCACTCATGAAAGATGCAATAAGAATTTTGTCAAGTGGCTGTATGCCACTGATGCCTCCAGCACGACGAAATTTGGATGACCAGCAAGTTAATTTAAAGGCCGGCCACATCACCATCAAGTGGCCACCCACTGGATGGAAGCAACTAACGGCAGATCAGAAATTGTTACAGTGGGAATATGCATCTATGCGTTTAGAGGAGGAGATCAACTCTACCACATGCTTATTCATCACCAGACAGAACCTCCTTGACAAGTGGAACATGTTGGCTCTCCCTGGAACGCCAAAGCTGAATCAAGCAGGTAATGACGATGAAGATGTACCTACCAGAAAAACAAGATTATACAATTATAAAGCAATGGTGTTGATAGCACTGGGGAAAAAATCCAAGTCCCTCTGATACCCAGTTTGTTCAACTCTTTCTAGAAGCCCGAATAAATCGAAATCAGGACACTGAATTAGTAATCAGATGTATTGAAGAAAATGATATCGGTCTTAGGTTAGAAAGTTAAAAATAATTAAAAAAGAAAAGAAATATATTTGGATTAAAATACAAATATATATGGGTTTTTTACTTTAATACAGATGTTAAATGTTAAAATTATTTTAATCAGTTAAAGTTAATTAGCTGTGTTAAAATATTGCTATGAATTTAGAGCTTTTAACAGTTCTAAAAATTAAGATGCCTGGTATTTTGTGTTTATAGTTAAATGGCCCTAATTATGTAAATTCTAAAAATAATATATTTCTGTGACTGGACTCTTCAGTGATTCCTGGAGGATATTCTAACTGTGATGTGTGTTTTCTGTGAACATTCGAGGCAGGTGGTGATTCGCAATTCTTGGACTGGATGTTGCTGTGATTCTTAAGGATATTCATCAAACAGTGTTTCTTGTGTGTTCTTGTTTACTGTTTAGGTCATGACAATACACAACTTAGATGAAACCTGATCCGGAGGATCATTTCTTGTGAGTGAGGGGTAATGTAATGGCCCCACCTAAGGTGTGGATTACAAATGAATTAAAATACAACTAAGTATAATAGTAATATGTATAAGCATTGGTCCGTTGTTTAGTGCGTCCATCAAAAATACGCTGACAGTGTTACATGTAATTGAACATCGTTCATAGTAATTATTAATGGTTTATTTTACTAACTGAAAAGGTACCTATATAGTATAAATTATTCTTATTTACAGATTGATTTCGCTAAGTTTCTAACGTACGGTTCTCTATTACTTCGGCGACCGCTATGTTTACTAGATGACCTTTAGAGACGGGTCAAGGCAGCGTTAAACAAAATGGTTATAAATAGAATTTATGAACTTTGACCAGCAGTAGACTTAATCGAACGATACAATAACATGAAATATATTTAGATTTGATATTAGCGATGAATTAGAAAATCTGTGTAATTTATCAGACTTACTTTTATCGTTGAGACTGTATTGTCGTCAACTGTAGAAATATAAATATTTCCGTTGTTGTTAGTTCAGTAACAGCGTTGTTTTGAATAATCACTTGTGCTTAATACAAACTATTAGGTAACACGGATAGAAAAATGTATTCTAGTTTAAATGTTAACCCCTTTTAAGCTACACTTGCAGTTGTTAATTTAAAAATAAATTGTTTTAAAATATTGACGTTTTGACATGATCCGGACCAGAATCAAATGTTAACATTGTGCGTCGAAGTTGTAAATGATACATTTTTCAAATGTTAAAAAAACTTAGTAAACAGGAAGGCAGCCGATGAGCTAAAAATATTTTAAGATTCCTTGTATAAAAATACAACTATTTCAGCTCGACTGCCTCCTGGAATATTGTATTTACTATTTATAAATTATTATTTTATTCGTCTTATACTTACCGTTAACGTATTATCGACTGGTACAGTGCTGATTGCGGCATCAGATATTATTAAACTGGGTGGTAGTTGGTGATATTAAAACATAATGTTAGATTCCTGATATATAACTACCATTTTTACCGTTCAACTGCCTCCTGAGATATTGCATTTTGTTATTGTAATTCCTGATTTTCTTGTTTAAAAGTAGATACCATTTTGAGCTCGATCGCCATCTGCGTTTTTCTTAAATTATCATTGGTCAGATGACGTCACGTGGTATATCAAATTTAGTATAAAAGCAAGTGACGTCAGTTTGTTGACACTCTGGTTTCAGCCGTGACAGAGTCAGTTGGCTAAATTTAAACAACAACAACAACAAATTAATGAAATAAAGATTTCACAATTTCTTCAATTTTTAAAGGTACATAACAGAAACAAATATAATGTATTATTTTTAAGGATAAGAGTAATTACAAATTATCATTATTATTAATTTTAAGCCCATTTATTTAAATGATCCAAGATAAAATAATCTTGATATTAAATTTATTTAATCTGCTGTGGCTCACTTATCAAAGAGGGATCTACTTCAATAGAATGAGAACTGTATTTTTTTAATTGATGATGACAACACAGATGATGTTTGAATAAACTACGTTTTTTATTATTTACAAATACTGCATTGTTGATTTATTGAATCACTTTATATAATGAGAAGAAGAATCCGCTATGGCCGTCACAATATTATATATATATATATATATATATATACACACACACACACACACACACACACACACACACACACACACACATATCAGGCCCACCTGATTTTGAAGATGGACACGAATAGCCTCGTCGCCACAAAATGATAAAGACAGTGGCTGCCACAGTAGCGATAGCAAGTCCAATCACAACCCCAACTGCAATCCCTGCTCCAGTTACTTCGTTTGATTCACCTTTAATAAAACAAACAACAATTACCACCACGTCTTCTGCATTAATAATATGTTTTTGAGAAATATAAAAAAGATCACAATCAAAATAAAATAACATAGTAAAAACGAAACAATGTCATTACCATTTCCCAAAATGAAGACAAAATGTTAGCATGTTCGCTTTAGAGTTATGGAAAAACTCATTATGGCCCTCCAATCGAACAATTAATATCATTCACTATATCAGATCACATGCATATAGCATATAAGTAAATATTGTTTGTGGGGTCACTGCCTGGGGTGGGGAACATCAGTTTCGAACCACTCAGGGGGGAACGACCACGTGATTCATCGCACGGTTGGTACTGAACTACTACACCTGGCCCAGCATGAAAACAAAACTCTATCTTAGAGCATGTGCATTATGATTATTACCTGAAGGTAAAGTCAAAGCGTCCTGTTCCTCAGTGAAGCCTTTGTATCCATATTTATTGTAAGCCAAAACACGCACCGGATATCTCGTCTTGGGTTGAAGATTTGATATAACAGCTTTGTGAATTGTGTGAACACCTTTTTCTGGAATGACTTCAGTGAGATTCGTCCACCGTGATGTTGTGTCTGTTCTATATTGTACAAGAAACGTCTGCTTTGATCCTCCGTTAAATGCATCCAGCCAAGCAACTGATACTGAGTGTGGATCACTGCTCCATACTGTCAGATCATAAGGAATATTCGGAGAATCTTCGAGAAACAAAGGTATTTACTGAAATTCTCGCATATCCAAGCATTCGTTACGTAAATAAAGTAAAACGCTATTTTTAGACTTTAAATATGCATTTAAAATACAAATATAATACAGCCTAAGCGAAATGCTGAAGTATGAACAAAACATACAAAATAAAAACATACTTATTCAACGAAGACAGGAAAAACATAAGTCATTTCTACTTACACTATTAGGCTGTTTTCATCTGGTCCCTGGTAATCAATTTGATACAATCACAAAAGTAAATGAAAGAGAGACCAAGTTGGGGTGTAGTAAGATGCAAGTGTATAAATAATCCCCGCCTGTGTTCTACAGACAGTCTGCAGCTAGCACACACATCTACTCAAACGTTGTACAGCACTGGGCGATATGAGATACATTAATATTATGAAAGTGTGTCAATGAGATCCCATTTCAATAACTGCGTGGTTTACAGTTACAGTTTACAACTAGCATATCCATCTTTGAATAACGCAATGGTCTACAAATACAATTTTCTACTAGCATATCCATAGTTCAATAACTCCATCGTCTACAGTTACAATTTAAAATTAGCATATCCACCGTTTACCTGCTACAAGCCTCAAGTTCTTCACAAGGTCTGTGTGTTTAGCTCCATTAGACACCACAACTTGATAGGTCCCAATATCTCCTTGCTGAACATTTGTCAGTGTGAAGTTCCCCACAGCAGATACGGTATTTGTAGATGAACTACCAGACCCAATATTAATTTTGTTTCCGTCAGTCAGTTTGTACCAGATGAATGTCGGTGTTGGGTTGGCAATCACTGATATAGTCAGAGTTACATTACCACCTACTGCTGCTGTAAACTCGTTCTGGAATGGAACTCGATGGTCTAATCTTGGTGAACCTGGAATATACTGACTGCTTAAATTATTACAATTTGCCTTCATACAGATAATTAAACCCACACGCATACAATACACGTATAAAATATGTTGTATTCTTATATACAAGTTGTGTATATATTACAATATTGCTTGTAGTAAACTGTTCAGAAATGGAAGAGGAATAATAAATTTAAAAAAGATTTGATCTTGCAACAATACATTCAATGTGTTTAAGGACCATGGAGATAACGACAGAGGATACCTACTGCCGCCATTATATGTACCACCTCACACACACTAGAGCCTTTGTTTCACCAGTCGAATAGCACTGGCTGCAACAAAACCCAGTATTAGGTGCACACTTTACAACAAGACTATTTCTGTTTGGATACAAACCAAAATGTACTAAACAAGGGTAGGGTATGTGCTCCATTATATTCATCACTGTCTTTCTATATATGTAGTATTTCGCAGTTAGAAGAATTGTGAGCAAATCGCTTAATTTATAAAATGGGTAATTGTCTAAACAGAAAAATGTGTTATGACATAATATAGTATGGAATGAATATACTATAAACAAACTAATTAAAGTATTAAACGGTATCAAATTAATATTGTACGATGTGCAAGTTATTTCCTCTAATATTAGTATGACACGATATTAGCAAGTTGACTAAGAAAGAAAACACATTTTAGTTTTACTGTGTTAGAACTTAGTGAGTAGCATTTGGTCAATAATTTTCACATTAATCATTAATGATATTAAAACTCACATCTAACAACAAGCTGCACACTTTCACTGACAGCTGACTTGATGTTGTTTCCCGCTTCACACGTGTAGTGTCCTGTATCCAGACACCCAGTCTCGTTCCACGTGTACTCAGTCTCTTTAGAATTTGTTACTTCACGCAGAGTCTGTGAGTTGTTCAACAGTTTGATGTGAGATCCTGGATTACTGTCAACATCACATCTCAGAGTCATAGAAGTCAGCTCATCAACTGTAACCGGCATAGACTTCGAGTTCAAAGTCAGAGAACGGATTGAAGATTGGTCTGAAAGTAAATATATTGGAAACAAAATTAATGGATCATTCCATGTGGAATAGGGAATAGCTTCGGATACATTTAAATATTGCAATGAAAATATTTTATAAAATAATACATGAGTAGATTCTGAGTTAAACATGTAGGCTGAATCTAACTTGAGTATACTGTGAAGTATATATAAATTATTCATGAACTCCAAAGTAAAACTTATTTTATAACAATATTTTGTTATTTTAACTAGAATGGCAAATCAATAACATACCAATGTATGCATGACGTCACTGGCCAGCCACAGAAGAAAGGTCGGTGCTAGTGTTGATGAGTTCATTAATTAAGCTAAAACAATGGACAGTAATAACTGCCTTATCTGGGAAAACAGCACGAGGCGCGTGGCCGCTGTGTGAATGAAATGGCTATGTCAGACATTGCAAACATGTAATGGCAATTTCTTTTGTGTACGGTTTGTATAGTATTCACTTGTGTCAACATTAATTGAAGCATACGTGTATATTAAATGATAATTGTTACAAAAGGATTCATATTCATTTGGGTTTTTTGATGACCAATGTTTTATTTTTAATGCTCAGGTTTGTTAAAACCTTAGCAAGACAAACAAATCCATTTTACCAGACACACAACATCAATACTATGGGTATTTTAGCCAGGAAAGTGTTTGCTTGGCGCAGACTCGTGTTTTACCAAGCACAACGGCCACGTGCCTCGTGCATTAAATACTACACACTGCTCTAGCTTAATTAATGAACTAATTAACACTTGCATTAGGGTACGACGTTCGCCGACCCTTCCTCAAGGCGACTGGCCTGTGACGTCGTGCAAACATTTGCATATGAATTAGCTATTGTGCATATTAACGAAGAGCCGGCCATTGGTCAATGTTCTATTTACTAAAAGTACACTACTAACAACCAAGTATGGACCCTATCAAATGTGTTGGCATCTGAAAACATTATACTAATTCAGCTACGTTTAACATTTACATTTAGTATTCCATCAAGTTACTGAATGAAATGACACAATAATCATTAACAAAGTTCCGGTTCACTTTGTATTACAAAATATTTGTAGAGGATTTCCTCTGTTAATAGCTGTCTTTCTATAAACGAGCCACTAGATATTCATATATACTAATAATTAACACTTATGTAGCGTGGATGTAGCAACATGGTGTTCGTACGCAGACCCTCCCATGAACCCCTATATAAACCGAAAACAGTATTTAAATTTTAAAAATACCAATATACATGAAGAATTAATGTTCTAATAATGAAACCAAATATTTTACTCACATTGTACATCCAGAGTAATGGTGTTGTCTAATGGTTTCTGTGTGTTTGTGTTCCTAGCAGTACACGTGTAGTCACCAGATGCTGATCTCTGTATGTTATTTAATGACAGCACAGAACTGGTTGATTTTATCTGAGAGTTAAACTTCCAGATAAAAGAACATGATGGAGAACAGTTAGTTGCTTCACATGTGACAGCTACATCATCACCTTCCTTCACTGTCAGTGGTGAACTGGCGTTTAGCTGGACACTGTCTGGACCATCTACAAAATAAACGTAAAATAAACATCAATAGGATAATCTAAAATAATTAAGGGACAATCATACAGTGCCTTTCTCCAGATAGATAGACAAAAAGGTTAATTTTAAACTACCAGGGCATTAGGGTGTGTACCACCAAATCAAATCCCATAGACGACAATAGTAACATATGTGGCTAAAACTCCTACCTGCAGCGTATCAATCAACATAAACGCCACGGATATAAATACTACCATCCCTCTCACTTCAAGTGAACCAGAGAAAATTGGGGGTTAAGCTGCTCAGTTCTGAGATAACAGGTAGCGTCTATGACTACCCTAGTTCCGCACAAAATTCTAGCACTTTTTTTTACAGGTACCCCATACATGTTTCGAGCACAAGGCTACTTGACACATTGGTACTAGATGAAATAAAATTGCATCTTTTTTGTTTTACCCAGATGAAACTATTATTTTTTACAACCAACACACTCACATTTATAACCAATCACAGGACTTGTGGTGTTTGCTTCTCTATCAAAAGTTTGATGCACCTCGAACTTTGACTCACCCGGAAGTTATTTGGTTTAGTACTACCTATACTGATAAGATATATGTTTCAAAAAGTGTCCAACTATGTGTCTTTGTGAAAACCAGGGTCTGGTGTATTCTGACATAAACTGACAACCTCACTGAAACTGTTGTTTCTACAGTGCAACCTAATATAATGTACACCTCAAAAGGCATATATATTGCACACAATTTTGTACAAATGCAATATGTCATATTAAACAACAAAATGTTTTAAAATAAAACTCCTGAAGATATTTACTTTCAGTTGGGTGTGTGTACTCAGGTATATATGTAGAGACAACAAAGATAGTCAGAATACCTCTACCCTTTAAAGAAATCCACATCAAAGGAAAATCAGTATTAAAATAATGCTATGTCTGAGGAAGGAAACACCAACATGACTGTGTAGCGTTCCTGGTTTTCAGTCTGTCTATCTTTTCATATTTTCCTTGGTTATTATATTCAGTTAAGATTCTGATTATATCTCTTACTAATTACATTAACAGCATGATCTAACTCTACTCACTTATGAATATCAGGAACGTTATTTTCTCATTGCTACGAGGGATAATACAATAAGTGTCGTGCAACCGTTTTAAATGTTGTCGGCAGAAGTCCATGCAAGAGTGTGGCCTGACTGAATCAACCAATCAGGTCGGTCAGGTTAGATCATTTTTCGATGCACGTTATTTATCCCCACTTGCGCTCGGGTTGTTTTTCTGTGAGGTTAGTTTTTGTGTGCTGTGTTGTTTTTCGTTTTATATATATGTAAACATGTTTGCTTCCATTCCTAACTGTCTGCCCATTTATACATACATTTAACCAATGTATATCTTATAAGATTTGGTTATTAAAATTATATATTAGCTACGTCAAGCGAGTCATGCAATGACCCGTGTTACGTGTAAGGTGTAATCGTCCCATATATAATTCCGTG
>JAECMU010149321.1:0-13888 GCA_016106625.1 Dracogyra subfuscus | reverse complement strand
ATTACAGGTGGTCGCTAGGACAGGTTTGACTGTACTTGTAATCAATATACTTCCAGTACATTAATTGAAAATTCATTAATCTTTCTGTGCAATAGTTTCTTTAAAACCTGGCTAAAATTCTGAAGACAAGATAGTAAGTCAATAAATTAATTAAATATTAACCTCTTCCTGGAACAAGTCTTGTCTGTTTCTTAAAGCTCTTAGTTTGTTTTGTTTCTCTTCATGTTCTGTGAAAAAAGAGAGAGAAAACTTTTATAGTTTCAAGTTTATTTTTAGTATAAAAATAAGAACAAATATCCTATGATGTTTTGGTTTTTTCATGATGCACCATTCTCTGATTTTCTCTGTCTGTTAGATCAAGTTTTGCACTTTGCCAAACTGATGTTTCTGACTTCTTCAGACAGATGGATGGATGGATGGATGGACAGATGGATGGATGGACAGATGGATGGATGGTTTAATGATCCACCAGCAGAAAAGATACATTGGCTACAAAGGGTGTCAAAAAAGGTGAGGACACATGTATGGAAACAATATATGTATTCATTTACAGCTACTACAAAATGGTGATTAAAATTTTGTGTTCTATCAGAAAATAATATTCTGACTGACAATATTTGTTAAAACTAAAAACATACAAGTTTGTTAAATCTGCAGCTATGTTGGTGTTTTGCTTTAGTGAAATAAGTGATTTAAATAATATATAGGTGAGACTACATGAATGAATTAAAAAAACAAAAAACACTTTGATTCTGCACATTTCACTGCAATAACTACTTGGTTGTTCTAGTTCAAATATATAATACACACTTATCATTGGTTTACATTGATAATCACATTTTAATACTAAATATATGCTATACATAAATTTGCTATACATTACCTTCATCATCCCTTGGTTGAGCAAAGTAGTCTATGAGATCTTCAAGGCACTTTATGACTTCAGACAAACTGATACGAGACCAAGCATGACATCCTCGGCCTTCTGTTTTGAGGGCTTCGAGAGCTCTGAAAAACACAGTTCAGACATATATTTTACATTATATATAATAACAAAAATTAAATTTTGTAATCATAGTATAACATTAAAACACTGGAAGGATGTATGTTTCACTGAATATCCTTTAAACTTTATGTACAAAAAATAATTAAGCCTAATTTTATTTTTATATTATTATAGAAAGCAATATTTATTAAATAAATAATGTAACTGTATTTTTCCCCATCCCTGAAGTATTATCTGAGAAATGAGCTCATTTGATAAATTTGGTAAACAGAACAATTTGTTCCATGAATAAAATAATGCACTTAATTATGAAGCATTATATGAGAAATGAGCTCACTTGATAAATTTGGTAAACAGGGACTGGCACTTCCTGATGACACGGGCTGATCTAGATTCTTCCTCTTGTGCCCGGGAAAATGTGACTCCATCATCCATGTGACCTTCAACTAAGAGGACAGCCTGAAATGGAAATGAAATGTCAGTTATTAAATACAGCCATAAAACAAGCCACATACTAACATGTAATATAAGTCTAGTAAAATGTTTTAAAACTATGAATGTTAGAATAAATATTTTAATCATTTTCAAAATGCACACAGAAAGTTTTATCTATACTCCATACTACCATAAAGTGGCTAAACCTTGATATTTTCTTTCTTTAATGAACACAATTAGATTTTCTGGGTTTAAACTGTCTTTCGTTAAATCACCAAATGCAATTTAAAGTTGTATTTGGGTAATGTGTGTCATTACTATTTCGCAAAAACAAATTAAATAATAATAATTAAAAACTGTGTGTTGTTTATATGTGTATAGCTATTTATTAAAATGATTCTATTTAGCTAAATGTTACTTGAATTTGACTACAGATTTTCTGATCAAATTCACAAACTGTTAATAATTTTTAGCATGCACCTTAAATCCTAGTATATGACTGACAATAACAAATATAACTCACACATTTTGTAACTGTCTTACCTTCTTCTCTTCAACCCTTCCAACTCCCCTCTTTTTGGTTTCAAAGGTCTGATATGACAACCAAAGCCCAGTGTCACAGTGTTGCAAGAAGACTATGGAGTCATCATATTTTATATCCGGTTTGCCCATTCCCTCATCTTCTCGGATTTCTGCTTGCTGCTTCTTATCATCCTGAAATCATTATGGTAAACAACTCACATAAGTTATAATTATAATAAATATGAAAGTAGATAGGTCAAATCACAAATGGCAGACAAAGTGGTTGTGCAATAGGCCTATATAAATCTCTAGCAATGTTGATGTTTATGCCATCCCCGCTTGCTACCGATCTTGATAGGACTGCTTGTGCTCCCTTGCACCTGCCAGTGCAGGCTTGTTCTGACACTCGCCAAATATGTCAATTGCAAATTTTACTTTAATTTGGTCAAAATATTACATGTAATAATAGACATTTTGTTACAGAATATATCAGTATTTCTGCTATTTTTGAAGTTTAATAGATAATTTGGTGAAATTATCTTCTCACCCAGAGTTAGTCCTGGATATGCACAATGATTAGTGATTGTTTGTTGTACATGTTAGTGGTTTACAGTATTTACCAGTGATCTATATTTCCAAACTGATAGCAACCGAAAATTTATTTATACATACAGCATGAAAAGACAAACAAACACATTGCTTTCCTCATTTCCAGTTTCCAGTGAGAATGAAATGATTGCATTTAGTGGTTTTTACCAATCATTTTTTAAACAATAATGTTTTATGACTAAAAATGTAATTTTGTTTCTTCCACCTTTAGTCACAATTAAACAGGTCAGAGGCAGATATGGTCATTTAAGTCACAGAAGGTTGTCTACAGATTTTTTTAATTCAGTTTCTTTTAGTTTCTTAGTTTACAGACAGACTGAATATTTCACCTTTGTTTGCTGGAGATAGAAGGCTGTACTTTTCTCCGTGGCTTGATTTCTGTGAACTGTAACCAGCTGGTTCTCGTGGCCAGCTGCCATGTACCGGCCTGATGTCACATGACAAATTCGACACTGCAGCTCCCACCCCATGAATCCACCAGCCCATCTACAAATTACAGAATGCAGTATAACAGTCAATCCACATTTTATGATCAAATAATTCCACATTTCAAACCTATTTCATTATGATATTTTGATAAATGAATAAAGAAATAAGACTAAAATAATTTTATGATTATGGCAAAACAATCACAGTAGATTTTTGTTTGGTATTATTTCAATATGTAAATTTTACTATACAATTATCTGTTGAAAATTGTTTTTAGAAAGTAAAAAATATATATATATATATTTATTTGTAATATGTAAGTCTCTACCTATTAAAATCATGTTATTAGTAATACAGAATACCAGATATTATTAATTAAAAAGGTCTGAAAATAAGTAATCACAAAACCATGGGGATTAGATTGAAAAATCCATAGATATGATCAAGTTCAGAATGTAATCTTTAATAAAATGTCCAATAACAGCAAGATCAATACCTGTGGCATATTTGACTAAAATAACCATGCATTGTAACATAACAACCACAACGTATTACAGTGGGAATTCTAGTCACAATTAAAATGAACCATTTACAGTAATTCACATGTTCATATCACCTAGTTTTAATTACAGTTTATCCACAGATCTCAAATTGTTATATTATTAATTAGCATTAGGTCTGGTATATTTGATTATAATATATGATATCCAGTAGTGTAACTGCGTCTTTATTTTTGGGGGGCCAAAGGTGGGGGTCTAGACCTTCGTCCGGGGGTCCAATGGTGTGGCCCCCCCCCCATAGTTATGCCACTGATGCTATCATATAACAATGATGCCTTATTCTGGTGCACATTCTAATTCTAATTACAATGAACCAAGCATAGTAAATGAAAGTGAAATTTCAAGTTTATTCATATTTGAATGAAAAAAGTTTGCTGGGTTTTCTCAATTATTACTACATGTAAATATTACTATAATTAATAAATACTATTAATCTGACATAAGTAAATAAAATAACAACAAGAGAATTCAACATTAAAGAAATGTAAGGACATACTTTGTTCTGATATGCTCAATTCTCCAGAGGGATCTAGCATGGCTGCAAACAGCACCAGTTTCATACATAACAGCACTGTAAAAATAAAAAAGCCAGAAAAATGTGGACATTTTTCATCTTGATTTTAATGACATTAAATATATTTGTGTATAAATAATATAACAGGATTATGATTTCTAATCCTTGTAATTGGATTACATATATTATTACAATTATTTTGTTTTCAATGGAGGAGATGAAAGAATTGGATCTTACTAGAATATCCTAAATCTTAGTATGATTTTACTTAAATCACTGGAATAACAAAATATATATCCATATTCTGAACGTCATTCATTGCCCCATGTAACAAACAGATACAGGACATGATGTAATAAGTATTAATGAATACATATACTGATACACTTGAGACATGTAAAATATCAATACATTACTTGAATTCATTTTCACTCCCAGCTTCTGGTATAGCCAGACATTCATCCATATGGCCATGGAAGAGTCGCACAACATCACCACCAAACACATTGGCTAAAACAAAAGCATTATTAAGTCATTACCTGAAGATGTTCACTGACCTCAATATTAAACATTTCAAGTTTTTATATATTAATACATCACCAATTTTTTTAAATTTCATATGTCTAAGAATATAAAAATAAATAATCAGTCATGTTTAAATCATGCTGTTTAAGATATACAATTCATAATAGACCAGACTAATACCTTTTTATACATAAAAACAGTACAGATTATTAAAAAAAATCAATGTATTTAATTCAGTTGGAAACATAGTAGTGTACCCTAAATTCATTGTCAACTCATTTAATGCCAATTTCACATACTGCCGACTTCCTGTCAGGTATAGTTTGTATTACTGTTTATTTCCCTAGATTCAGTTCCATCTTCAGCATCTGCCAAGCATATTTATGAACAGAACTCCATTTAGCTCTTACTGTATAATATCCTTGGTACTACCACCAATGACCAGGTCACAAGTTCATCATAGTACCATAATTGTCCTGATGATGCACTTTGATTACAGTAAAAATTAAACATATCACATCAGCACCAAATCTTCCTATGTTAATAGACAAATAAATCAATAATTTGATACCTGGTTGTTGTTGCTATTATTGTTTTCTCTGGCACTATGGTAGGTGTTAAATTAATGAATGAATGAATGTTTAACGACACCCCAGCACAGTGTTAAATTAATGTTTTATAGTACCTATTTTTATAACATGAGGGATAAACCAAAGTAGCCAAACAATGTAGATGCAAAGATGATAATTCCAAAGCTGGTAACCAATGTGCAAAGATATTACATGCAAAGCAGACAAGCTTCAATTCTCAAATATTGAACCAAAGTAAAAAAAAAAAAAAAAAAGGTTTTAAAAAACTAGTAATTTTGTTCTTGAAGCACAGGAGACAGGTATAAATGAAGTATTGATTCTTAAAACGAAACATGCACAATCACACAAATGTATTTTTATTATGGCAATGCATACATAGAAATAATAATAATAAATTACCAACTTTATTACAACTGTCTCAGAGCTCACTAAATTCAAAGAAATGTTAAGCCATCAGAGATAAATCTCAGTATGTATTGATTTTAGCAAAGACTGCAACATCCTATTCATCAAGTGTCTTTTCAATCTCTTCCAAAGCTTTTGTCAATGAACATGCAATATGCATTTGGAGAATGCAAATGCACATGGACTGAGACATTTGATGAAGTCATGTATTTTGTACATACGCTTCCATGGTGACAATTGATAATCGAGATGTCAATAGTCATAAGCTATTTAAAGATCAAATAATAATTTAAAAAAGGTTTTAGCCATTAATATCAGTCTCTTAGTCTTATAAACAAGCTATTTCAGTGTTTCAGACAGACACACAAATAGTGGGTAATAGGCTCAAATCTGGATGAATCCATCAATAGTCTATGGTCTTTAGAGACGGATAACATTTTCCAGGCACCATAACATTTTGTTGCAAAAATAGACCTACAAATTATTGGCAACACATTTGCTAGTTATTACAATTCAGCATTATTAGGCAGATTTTTAAAATATAAAGTATTAAGAACTGTCTTAATATAAAGGCAACATGCTTCATGGTATTCAAAAAATATTTAACTTATAAATAAGTTTGTAGATACAAATCAAAAGAGTGTTAGAATTCTGTAATGATTTATTATTAAACTGGTCAATAGGGGTTGAAAGGCTTGGGTCAACCTGTGAAATAAACCAGATGAATCAAATAAACCAGATGAATCAAATAAACCAGATAAACCAGAACTGGGTTAACTCTCAGCTACACTACCTAATGCATGACTTGCAGAGGTATCTTTGCCCTTTTTAGATTTCTTTTTATCTGCAAGAAAATTCAGTCAAATCTCTTTATACAACATTATTATAAGTTAAGTCTTTTTAAACCTTTAAAATCATTTTGAATGTTTGTTCTTTACATGTAGCAGACTTGGTAGTTTTCAGTTAGTCATTAAGACATGACAGACAATACCCTTTTACTGATCTAATAAGTCAGAAAGTTCAACAACAAAATCTACAAGCTGCAAATAAAGTTTAAAAAAATTATAAAGTCTAAGCTAACAAAAAAACTTGCAGTGGGAAAAGATTATATAGAAGATAGACAGGCAATACATTGTTACATTAATCTAGTAAGCATAACTAAACTTCCACAAGTCTAACTCAAAGACTGCAAAAAAAGAGAAGACTAAAGCTATAAGAATACAAAAATTAAGCCAGTATATATAAAAGTCAGCTAGTATACAAATATCTAAAATGCTAAAGGAAGAGTAAGCAGTTACTAAATTAATAAAATTAAAGTAAAATATGTGACCCACTACAGCAAATTCAGTCTCTTAACATTGATATATTCAAAACTGTACATATTTTTTTGTATTATATTGTGCTTGTCAAATACTGTACATATCGAATACATTTAATAACATTCCATGTTTAGATTGGATAGAGCCAGTGCCAGTGAAGAAGCCTTCCACATTACATCTTGTGTCCATTTTATCCAATTTCATGGCAGCACAAGATTTATGCATGTTTGAAAATGTTCACCCGATAAGGTTTAAACTCATATCATAAATTAATTTGAAAGCTGTTCTTTGACACTACTGATATGCAGATATGGGTATCTCAGATTCAATCAAAAAACTTTCCCAAACAATGGACAAATTAATTATTGAAATGTTTGCTTATGCAGGCATTACATAAATATAGATTTCAGATACAACAATTACGATAATTAAATCTTAATAAAGTATACTGTTATGTTTTCAACTCAAAACTTACTTAAGTTATTACAACAAAAATATAATAAATAATTCAGTATTCAGTTGACAATGGAAGTCTGGTGTAAAAACTATATTGAGAATGCTGTGCTGGGTGGCCCATTTTTGTAAAATCACTGCAATATATCAAGCGCCTGAGTTTGGTGAGGTGGATCATATATCTTAATAAATGAAATTCTCACCCATTGACTTCATTCTCACAGTTCCTGAACATACAGGAACCACTGTCCATAGTGTTTGTTGAAAGGATGCAATAACCATTGACCCACTTCCAATATGCTAGGATTAAAAACAAATAAAGTAAATAAGAAACCAGTAAAATTAGGAAATGAAATCCTAAATATCTTTGGTATTTTACACCAAAATTAAAGAAGAAAACATTTTAAATTGCTATTTATTAATTTTGTATTGATACTTTAGTTTAATTTATGATATTTAAGTATAAATCTAAGAGCATGTTTACTAGTCATATGGATATAAATCTATATAAATCTATTAGATTAATTTATTATGAATGTAACATATTGAGCTATCAAAATTGACAAGAGCAATGGTGCTGCTGCAAAATTGATCTGCAATGGCATTATCATCATCATCATCAGGAATTTACGTTATTATTGATCTGCAATGGCATTATCATCATCATCAGGAATTTACGTTATTATTATTTATACTAAATTGCCATCACAAGATGGTCTGAATTTCAAGGGCTGCATATTGTTTGGTTCAGAATATTGATAAATCAATCTTGTCAAAATAATAATAGAAATACTGAATTCACATGATACAAATACAGAGATTCATATATCTCCAACAGTGTTTTCAATAAGCTATTTTACCATCTATGGCAATACATTCATATGGATTCTGTTTTATGTTTTTGTATATAATTCACATAATTTTAAAGAAAATTAATAAGAACTTCATAAAATGTAACTTTATTTTTTAAATAAGTGACATAAATTAAGCCTTATGTAGGGAGCCTTCCATGTTTAAAGACTGAAAATCACCAATTTTAGTTTTATTATGACAGAAAGCACATTTAATTTGATGAATAATCCAGACTTAGTAGAGTCGTATTAATATTTTATAAGCATAGAGTTTTGAATTCACTACCAGTTTTATTTGATGTATAAATAATGTGCAGAATATAAAAATAATGTGCTGAATGATCAAAACAAAACTCACAAGATATCTTTCTGATGAAACACTGACTAAAATCAGGTCATCACCAACTCGAACCTTCTCACCCTCAGATCGCTGTTTGGATGCTGGGTGGATAGTCCACCAGCAGGATTCACCTAAATGTAATGGTGAAATTTACTATTTTGGTTTCAACAAACAAACAAATCTGAACAACAAAACAGATATTGTATCATATCATATCATATCATATTATATAATAGCCAAAATCATATATCTGCATGAGGCAGAGTCAAAAGGGTTGTTTGCAGACATTTTTTACTATTTCTATGAAGGTTGCAACATACATTCTACCTATTTTATCTGAAGAGGACTGCCACTCACGAGACATCATTTGGGTAATATTTATATGAGCTAATAATGTTCTACATTATCTGCATATTATAGGCATTATGTCCATAATAAATAAATGCTAGATTTCCATGCATATTTTTTTCAACATGAAGGCAGATGTTAATTTGATTTATATGTTTTCAAGACATTGAAAATTCTACACAATAATTAAAAATAATAATAATTTGGCCAATAAAAAAAGGGGGACAGGACTTTATCATCAGGGCAGTCTGGTATAAAAAAGCTAGGTTTTGTTTTATTATGGTTTAACAGTATATAATAAATATATAAACATACAAAAAGTATATTACAAATATTATCCAGTTATTTAATAACAACCTTTTATTTCTTAAAATATATTTGTAAAATCATATACTACTATATATAATTAAATATTAATAATATTATTATTATTATCATCATCATCGTCATCAATATTTCAGTACAATTCTTTTAAAATAGAAGATCCACTAGAAATTTATGGTAATTAAAGCATTTAAGTGCATACCAAGAGCCGTTTCTTGTAAACCAACATCAAAAGCAAGCTTGTCATTGGATGAACTGGTAGACAGGCAGGATAGATACTGCAAACATGAATCAAAACATTAATCAAATAAAACTTTTTAATTATTTTGTTTAACATGTGGTACTAGAAAATTTAAATTGTATACATTACAGATTACAATTACTACTTATAAGACAGTTGTACATGTGTCACAGATATATATTTGACTATAATGTGCAAAACAGTGTATACATAAAGTATTTTTGTTGGCAATATGTCTTTTCTTTTTATCCTATATTCTTATTATTAAAAAATTAATTTTGAAATAAGGTTCATTTACTGATTTAGTACATTTAGACTTAAAAATAATTTGTTAAAATATTAATATCTTACCATGTTTCCATGGAGATGGCGCAGTAATACAGCATGTCCATACAGCAGGGTCCGGTGTCCAGACTGTGTAGTCTGTTAAAATAAAAAGTACATGTATAAGTATAAGCCAGTAGTAGACAATCTGCAACCGGCCTTAGTGGTGTCATCATTAAGCCATCGGACACAAGGCTGGTAGGTACAGGGTTCGCAGCTCAGTACCGACTCCCACCCAGAGCAAATTTCAATGGCTCAATGGGTAGGTGTTGGACCTCCACACGCTCTTCTCTGTCAATAACAACTAACCCACTGTCCTGGACAGATAGCTGAGGTGTGTGCCCAAGACAGCATGCTTGAACCTTAATTGGATATAAGCAAGAAAATAAGTTGAAATGAAATGAAAATAAGCCAGTAGTAGAGAATCTGTAGTGGGAAGGCAGCAATCTCATAAATAATGACAACCAGTGACAGTGTAAAAACTAAAATAAAACTTTGGGTGCCACATGTCCTCCTTTTATTGACCCAACAGTTTTGAAGTTAAGGCAAATTATAATTATACTAAATCATAACAGATTAGAGGGCTTGTATCTGGAAATTTTACGATTTAGAACAGTTTGTTGTTGTTGCCTTCTATTTTGGGTTGTTTTTGGAAGGACTTTCATTTGGCACTGTCACTAACCCTAACCATAACCCTAAGTCTATTTATTATAAGTTTTTACTATTTATAATGTTCTTTTTACATGACAGTGCCAAAGGAAAGTCCTACTTCATTAAATGTTTATATTAATTAAGTTGATGACTACCTACAAAATACATCAACAATGATCAGCAAATATTTATTAATGCTTTGTAAGAGAGATTTATAAAGTTCTGTTTGTGTACTTGTTATAACACTATATATGTACTTACTGTGGAAGCTTCAGTTGTCGATGTGACCATCTCCTGCAGAGCTCGAACGGAAAGGGCTTGTTCAAGCACAAACACAGAGACAGAAATGTCAGGAGGAACATCCTAAAAATATCAATTTAAACAGTGTTAAAGGCACACAATCACGGCCTTATTTCTCTAAATATGGGTTATAAATGGAAATTACATTCATTTGGAATGCGAAACCTAGTTACTGTGTGATCCAAAACATTTTATTTGAACTACGATCAAGGTAATTCCATAACACGCTTAATTTTTAAAAGTTAGAACTCTTCATGTTTATAAGTTAAAAAATTACGGCAAAATAGATTCGAAGTAATGTGGCTATATATACGAAAACTGTATAATGTATTTTTGAATTTTATATAAACAATCACCGTGTATAGAGACTTGGCAAATGGAGGCCGGCTATACACATGGCAAATAATAAAAAATATATATTAATATATAAAATAATTGCGAATACGATGAAATAAAATAATAAACATTCAGAACATGAGGCTCTATGCACGGCCTTCGTATATATAGTCACATTGTATATATTCATAGTCTAGTTCAGCGAATTCTTCAAAAATGTAACATTTCCTATCCCAAGTCAGCTGTTATGGCATATTTTGTATAATAATGAATTTTACAAAGTGGAAAATGAAGGTGTTCGTGATCCAGATTTTTAGAGTTTTAGAGTCGGGATTGTCGACGTTTAAAATGCGTCTGTTGCTAAAATAAACTAATGTATAACCTTATTATCATTCAGTACATGTTGTTGTTTTTTCTATTTACCCTATGTCGCATAGGACGGTTATGCGTTCTCGTTACACGAGCTTGGTAAATTGTTTTGGCAGTGTGGTTATTCAGGGAATGCCCGTCACGTGACTCAAAATAATATGTCACACCTCTGTTCTCCAAATAGCCGTTATTTTTTAAAGAATTATGAACCCTACTCATAATTGAATTATTTTTATAAAATATCAATAGTAAGTGTGATATGGTGGTTACGTAGATGGTTCAATAAAGTACTTTTAGGTACAAATCAAATGTATATATTGTCATACAATTCCTTGTTAGGTCAATAATTAGGTCAACCATCTGTGACAGAGTGTGTTTAAATGATCAGTTGAAATGTTTTCACTTTCGAAAAAAAAATTAAATCCATAAATGAACATATAGGTAAAAATATGTTAATAATAAGAATGGTTACAAGGTGATCTTCATAAATTAAACCTCATATTTGTGTTAAAAAGCAGAACAAATGTTTCAATATTTAAGTTATAACTAAAATGTACAAAGCAAAATCATACTACAAATTTGAAAAAACTATTTTGGACTGCTAAAAACATCAGGATAACCACAAATTAAACATTCAAACATTTTAAATGAGCTTAGAATTTACCATTTTAATGATTTTGGGTAGGAAGGCCATGGATCCCCTACCATCTTGACCATCATCCCCATTTCCAATATCTCTGAAGCCAGATACAGATTTAGGTGAGAAACCAAGGATCCCACCCACCTATTTTTGGTCAGCAATTATTTTGCCTTTGTATAAGATAAGAAGTCTTGTTTATTAATGTCACCAAACCACATTACAGGATGGGACATAGCCCAATGGTAAAGCATTTGCTTGAATGCGTAGTCAGTCTAGGATCGATCCCTGTCGGTGGACCCATTGGTCGATTTGTAATTCCAGCCAGTGTTCCACAACTGGTATAACAAAGGCCATGATATGTACTATCCTGTCTGTGGGGTGGTGCATATAAAAGATCCCTTGCTGCTAATCAAAAAGAGTAGCCCATTAAGTGGTGACAGCATGTTTCCGGTCTCAGTATATGTGTGGTCCTTAACCATGTGTCTGACACCATATAACTGTAAATAAATTGTGTTGAGTGCATTGTTAAATAAAACATTTCATTACAAACCAAATCACATTCATTTTACTTCCACTTCCCCTTATGCCATTACAGTATCTTAGATGCACACCTGAAACCATGACATCTGCTTCAGACAAATTGATTTTCTGTTTGTTAAGAAATAGTTTTTCACAAATAAATAATGACCAACAGAGAAGCTAATTACTGAACCATACTGCCTTGGGGGAAATGTCAGCTTGGGTACAGATAGCTTGAAAGCTTTTCTCACCAAATTGGTTAAATTGCAGATGAATGCTTCATGAAACCATTGATAATAGACTGAATTACGGATAAGTGAATACTTCACAAAGCTATCACTGTGGTGCTGCACTCTGGTATAACAGCCAATGCTTCATAAAGTGCTTTTTGAAGTATATTAAAATACAGTGTTATCCCACTGATTACTGTTATAAATAGTGCATGATATACGATGGCAAAGACATGCTTCACAAATGTAGAAAATTGATCATATGATTATATGATAGTTAAAGAAATATGGGAACCATGTGTGTATACAAAAATGCTAAAATGTTAAAACACATTATGGTGTGTGTGAGGTGGAGTGATAAAATAAATGTCTGATTTTGAATTATGTAACCTATTAATATATTTCACACATAATAGCCATTGATTACCATTAATGATGAAGATTAATAAAAATGTGATGAATGTTAAAAAATAATATATCACACCTCATAAGAGTGCTCTACAACTGAGCCAGACTCCGCCCTTTTCCTAATGAATGGAAGTTTAACATTCCTCATAATTATAAATCATATCCTACAATTATCACAACACATTTAACATCATGTTTGAGTAAGTAACTTCTCCAAGATAAGTAATGCAGTCTAGCTCTGTAGTCCAGGCAAATTATGAAATACCTGGAACAAATTGCAACAGTACGTTTTATTGTTGGAAGTTGTTCCGTAGACCCCCCACAACATCATATCCAAAATCAGCAAAAATCTGACCACGGGAAATTGGCTAATTAACATAAATCCAAGATGGCCGCCATGTTGAACTTTGGGGCCCTATACCTTATTAATGGCTGGCCTAGGACCCTATAAATGTATTACAAATGGATATAAAAGTGATGCCAATGAATATATCTAGCCTATCGAAAATGTTGTATGACGTCATGACATAGATATGATGTCATGACGTCTTCAGTTCATGTTAGTTTTTTAAAATGCTGTTGTCCATAATGCTGATAAAAAAAATGAATGCTAGTTTTAATGTCACCAAGAACTTGTGGA
>JAECMU010149294.1:0-20586 GCA_016106625.1 Dracogyra subfuscus | reverse complement strand
CACACATATATAATTTTCACAAACATATTTGTTGCAAAAGTCAGCAGTTTAAAATTTGCAATCTGTGAGCAATCTGTGAGCATTTGGCATACAGCAAAAACATTTCAAAATTGCCAAATACAACAAATTGTTAAGTTCAAGCCCTTTGTGCACATTGTAATATGATTAACATACACGTTAAATGTCTACATGTGCATGCTATGTACACTCTTAATTGATGGGATATTAGTAGTTAGAAATACAAGTAGAAAGTAACAAACAAATGTAAAATATGAATGATTTAAAATTGAGATTTAGTCCACTAAATTAGAAACACATATTGTGTACCCAACATTCCTGCTCCTTCTGTGCTTCCATCAAATTTCTTCATCTCTGGCAATGTCTGCAATAAAAATTAAATTGTCAATTATTGCTTTAAATGGTTATGTTACAATTATTGGTCAATGCAGCCACTATAAAGTTTTCCCCAAGTTTGGCAAGGCATGATAAACACCTTGAGAATATCGTTACTATTTTTTCATTACCAAAAAGAATTTAACTGCAATAATATAGAACTTAATTAATGTGCTTGCTTTATAACAAAATAATGATTATGTTAAATTTATTAGTCAACACCAGTAAGACCTCGAGTTTGGAATACATTTTTTTAATCTAGATAGCAATAAAAGAAATAGTTAAGAATCAAAGAAACAAAAACTATTCTTTAGAAACAGAACATTGTATTCCTTGAAGACCCATAAAACTTCACCTGCTTTTTATCTTTTACTTTTATAAATTTCTAAATAAGAATAAACAAAATGTTTGGTTGAATTAACTCTTTCATCTGTAGTTTTTCTTACTAAACTAAATTTTTTGAAGTTGTCTTGATTTCAACTTATTTTCATGCTTATTTAAGGTTCAACCACGGTGTCCGTTGGCTGTCTGTCCAGGACAATGGATTAGTGAGAAAGAAGAGGGTGTAGTGGCCTTACATTGAGCCCTTAAGAACTCGCTTTAGGTTGGAGCCAGTACCGGGCTGCAAACACTGTACCTACCAGCCTGTATTCTGATGATTTAACCACCAAGGCCATGTTGTCTTATCAAAAATTTTAAAAAATGATAAAAGAAAGGTTTTATTTAACGACGCACTCAACACATTTTATTTACGGTTATATGGCATCAGACATATGGTTAAGGACCACACAGATATTCAGAGAGGAAACCTGCTGTCACCACTTCATGGGCTACTCTTTTCGATGAGCAGCAAGGGATTTTTTATATGCACTGTCCCAGACAGGATAGCACATACCATGACCTTTGATATACCAGTCGTGGTGCACTGGCTGTGACGATATCCAAAATGATTCTAATCCTTTAAAAGGGTTACGGCAAATCAACACTTGTTCAATAATGTTGTAACCTTGTGATACGCTTCTTTTGGAGATGAAATCATGGTGGGACAAAAAGATGTTACACCATGAGCTAATATTCCTCTAGCAACCTTCTTGAGGCCTTCCCTCACTGAACCCTTACATTTGGAGAAGTCGATACCAAATCCACCTGAAACAAAACACAAAAAAAGAATAAGATATTCAAGCATTCACTCTTAAATCATTATGAAACTGAGTAAATTTTTCTTAATTATGTACATTTTTATTATTTATTATAAAATTAATTAATTATGTTTGGATTCTATTATTTCTAATAATTGTTTGGGCTATGAACATCTTTAAAGAGAAACTATTCAACATAAATAAATTAAAAAATTGGTGGAACTTGAAATATAAAAAATTTTTAGTGTAAGATATTAATAAAAGAAGTCAATTTGTTTATGGGATTTTAATTGAAAAGGGTATAAGGGTATGGGTTAAAATGGTATGAGGTTGAATATTACACTCTTCTATAACCAAGACAGCATTGTTATGCCATTAATGTACCAGTCATGATGAGATTATAGCTGAACATACCGTTTATCTGTGGATCAATGAATCCAGGAGAAATTATATTTCCATTACAATTAATCTGAAGATCAGCACTGACTTTTTCCTCAAAGAAGATTTTTTCTGGATCCATAATCTTTCCATCTCGCACCCACAGGTCATCAGTAACAAGCTGGTGATCACGGAGCAGTCGGCAGTTTCTGTACTGGAACAGACAGCCTTTTGTCTTTTCACAAGGCATGATTTGTTTTCTGAAAATGTATATACAGTAAAACTTCTCAAGACCGGACCCTTTGTAAACTGGAATTAAAAAAACAAACCTAACATTTTAACGAGTTCCTTTTTAAAAACCAGTATAGAACTTGACCTCTCTAAACCAGATCACTCTAAATACCAGACATTATTATTGGTCACAAGGGTGTTCATTTTTTAGGGGTTTTACTGTACATAGAAAATACTAGTACACATAGATATCTCTTCCTCATCACACCACTGTACCACACACAACCCAACAATCGTTACAATGACAATGGTCGTTGCATCCCTGGCAATTGTCACATAAATAGATCCCATAAATGATAAAACATTATAATACTGGCAGTTAACATAATTTACTGCATACTGCCATCCTCTGCAACATTGCACCAGTCTTTCATAATGATGACTGTTAAAAAAAACAACAACAAAAAAACCACTAACTGCAACCTCGACGTTCCACCCGCTTATCTACGCTCTCTCCCTCCGTCCGTCCCTCCCTCCCCACCCACCACCACCACCACCACCACAGGATGACAGCACAAACAAATCAGCTCATCCAATAATGAATGTATAATCTCTTTTGAAAAGTTACTACAGTGCATTGCAAACAGAACAATAAATAAGTTTAAAAATTTTTTTAAATGAAAATGAACATGTTACTCTTATTGTCAAAATGTCATTTCAACAATGCTAACTTTGCTATTCTCGTCGAAGACTGTTTCTCTGTCACGTTCGTTTGTTTCGTTTTGCGTTTGTATTTAAGCGCAACATCAAAGAGAAAAATAGTTTACGAATTCTCTCGGAAGTGTTTATTAAAAACATCATGGAATATTTTAAATTTACACAAATTATCAACGTTTTCGTATTACTTTATGCTATGTTGCTTTTAATTAGTGCGGAACCAAGTAATGAAGAGAGCAGACAGGGCGATCAGATATCTGAGATGGCGTGTGCTCAGTTATTAATGGGACAGTATCCTTTCATTGAACGTTAAACTTAATCAAGTTAATGTGACACTCTTCACAGACTCACACTGTGACTATCTTCATCAGTTTTTCGCGGAGGTCGAAGTAACGAGATACGTTATGCGGTTAGAGTGTGTTTGTCAAGCTTTATGTAACGTTTTCAAAACAATTATCTTCTTTCACTTTTTTAATGCAGCCACTATCGTGACTATGTTATTCATTGACAAATGATTTTCAGTGGAGTCATTTTTTGGTAATCTTGTTAATGACTACTGTAAACCGTATTAATATTGCGACGTGTTTTTTTCGCGAATGTATACCTTAGCGCATGTTCGCGACGTGTAAATTTCGCGAATTACCGCTGACAGCTCAAAAAAACTAAAAATAAAGACAGCTCACTGTAATTGTTATAAAGTTACTGTCTGTAAATCAATATTCTTTTATCCTACATCAAGCAATTGTGCCTGGTACAGAGTCTATAGAGAGGATTAGGCCATACCCACCGTACCTGTATTACTATTAGAATCACAACTCACAGCTTCATGTCTTAACTGTTAACACCCTTTGGTAGATAAAACAATAAACGATTAGTCGCCATCGATTGAAGTTACGTAAAACAATTAACGATTAGTCGCCATCAAGGAGAGCTCGTGTATAGGCCGTGCCTGTTGAGTGAATCTTTTTGTGAATTTTATTCTCAGAAAAATATTTTAAAACAAATTAGTCGCAGTGTATGTTAGCTTGTTCAATAAACATGTTATTTTTGCATAATTTTGAGTTTTCGTTTATGAAACGACAGTACTGATATACATGAAATAAATACAAAATGTTTATCAAATGCGCTTGGAAATGTGTTGTTGCAACATATATCGCTATCTGCAGAAAACGAATAGTGATCCTAAAATTGAAGGCCACATGCTACCGGAAGCACACTTCAAACAGGAAAATAGTGTGTGCGTATTAATTTCGCAACATAAGGTTGGACACGAACGACGCAAAATTTATACGCACACATTTTTTTCACGGTTTACAGTATACAAGGCTTTTAGATTATGGTAGCCTCATTCCCATGCCATTGCTAGTGATATTCAGTGTTGGGCTAGTAAATAACTACTAAATTGTCATTCCTGACAGCTAGTGAAAATATTTTATAAAATGTTACAATTAAGTCTATTTTGTAAATTTATATGACTATCTTGTCCTCAAAACCTAACTGCCCACCCCCATCCACAAATGTTAGTTTTTTTAAAGCTCTACCTCCCACTTTAGATGACATATCCGATTATTACTATTATTTAGTAAAATTGTATTGAAGTAAAGTGGGGCTAGTGAATTTTTAATTGTGACTAGTAAATTTAAAAAATCACTGATCCTATGGCTAGTGGATTTCATAAAAATTCTAAAAGCTCTGAATATAACATATCTTATGGTGTTAAAAAACATTTTTTGTAATCTCAGATTGTTTTGCCATTTCCTCAACTCATCTTAGATATCTTTGTGATGCACCTGAAATTGATCCTGAAACACAGCAAGCAAAGGGATGCAACCCCAAAACAAGAACCGTTCCAGGTAGAAAAGTAAATAGGTTAAGATTGAATGAAAAAACCACAATTCTTACTGGAAGTGAATTCGTGTAAATAAATTTATTAAAATTGCACTTTTATTAATCAAATCCATAACTTGTTTTTATTTGAGACTGCAACCTTTGTGGTCACCTTCATTTAGATAGTTAATTACTTCGTTATGAGTATGTTCTATATACTAGTAACTAATACTAGTTACTATTGATAAAGTTATGTAGAACAGTATATTTTAGTATTTGATGTAAAAAATCTTTTTAGATTTCATGCATTCATTTCTACTTGGACGGGATTTAGCTCAGTTGGTTGAGTGCTGGCTTGAGGTGCTCGCGTAGCAGGATCAAACCAGATCTATGCATGGATCCATTCAGCTTGTTGGATTTTTTCTCGTCACAGCTAGTGTACCACAACATAGTGGTTTCCCTAGAAATTTGGCAAGGCATGGTAGACCAAACACTTTTGAGGCATTTTCGGGGCACTTGTATTTCATTAAAAATACACAAACATTTATTGATATAAAAATTAATGTTATTTATGTGCTTGCTTTAATAAATGAATGGCAAAAGATATAAAAGGCATATTTTATTAATTAATAATAAATTTTTGGGTGTTTTATAAAGGCAGTTTTATAATTAATTACTGAAAAAGGCTTGTTTAATCTCAGGGCAGAATGTCGCTGATTAAGGCAAGATGGTGCTAGACTATTGAGGCATTGTGCCGCACAATGCTAAAACAAGCTAGGTAAAAGACTACAACTGGTCTGAGGCCGTGATATGTGCTTTCCTGTCTGTGGGAAAGTGCATGTAAAAGATCCCTTGCTGTATTAGGAAAAAATATAGTGGGTACCAAATGTTTGACATCCAATAGCCGATGATCAATTAATCATTATGCTCTTGTGGTGTTGTTAAACAATAAAACCTTTTCATTTCTACGTTTTTGTATTGACATTAACATTAATGAGTATTGTTTCTTTCAGTTCCTTGTAGACCAGCAGTGAATATAACCTGTGATGGGGTCACCTATAATGGATCGTCTGTTGGCTTTTATAAAACTACTCCCTGCAAGTGGACGTGAGTATCAGGTCGTGGTTATTACTGAATGAATAAATGAACAATACCTCAGCATGAAAAACACATCTGCTGTTGCAAAATGCTTGTAATTTTAAAAGAAACTTGATGGTTGACAAATGTGCTTTTTATGTAAATTCATCACACATTACTGAATTACTCAATGAATGTTGATATAAAATTTTAAAATACAATCGGTTACCAAGTTGTGTTTCGTGAATTCTTTTTAAACTAGTGAAATATAACATTTCGAATTGTCGGGTAAGGTTTATTAATAGGAAGCATGGTTGTATGGTAATATATTTAACTTTTTTCTTTCAGAAATGGTCATTCCTTTGAAGTTTCACTTCTGTTATCAATATTTCTGGGGATGTTTGGAATAGACCGTTTTTATTTGGGCTACCCTGCAATAGGTTGGTATATCTTTTATAAAATATATTTTTCTAATATCATTCTAACATTAAACCTAAATTATATAAACTTGATTTTACACAATAGTGAAATATTTGCATCAGTAGGGTCACCCTGCAGAAAAACAACTCTACGGTTAACTAAACAACAACTATCTGTTTATTTTAATTTGAAATAAATGTTTGTGGTTAGATGCTATCCTGTCTGTGGGAAAAGTGCATTTAAAACATCTCTAGCTGCTCATGAAAAATCCTCCGAGGATTACAAGTGAAAACTACCAAATATTTGACATCCAACAGTCAATGAATAATTAATCAATGTGCTCTAGTGGTGTCATTAAACAAAAAGTAACTTAACTTTAAAAAACTGCAGTTTGTTCCATTTTATTATATAATTGTATGTATTATTACTTCTTGTATATCAACAGGACTGGTAAAATTTGCCACAATGGGTTTTATGTTTCTGGGACATCTAGTTGATATTTTGCTGATAGCTACACAGGTAAGAAGAAATAACAATTATTTTATGAAGGTTGGTTTCAAAGTAAAGGATGTATGCTGCAATTAATTGAAAAACCAACAGCAGTATGCCTACAGCACATTATGGTGATAGTCATCACAGATTAAAATTGGCTGGAAAAGCTATTACTGTGCTACTATGCCTAACATTTCATTTCAACTTATTTTTGCGCTTATATCAAATTAAAGTTCAAGTACGCTGTCCTGGGCACACACTTAAGCTATCTGGGCTGTTTGTCCAGGACAGTGGGTTAGTTGGCTAGTGGTTAATGAGAGAGAAGAGAGTATAGTGGCCTTACACCTAACCCATTAAGCCCTTAAGAATTTGCTCTGGGTTGGAGCCGGTACCAGGCTGCAAACCTTGTACCTACCAGCTTGTAGTCCAATGGCTTAACCACTGTGCCACCGAGGTTGTTATGTCCCACACAAAACTTGTTATTGTGTCAGCATGTTTTTCTTGAATATTTGAAATTTATTTTGCAATTTGTTCATTCATATAATGGATTATGATGGTTTTCAATCAAATATGAGAGCATCCATTCATTAATCAGGTTTATTAGTCATTCGCTAGTTCAACCAGAGGAAAGTATAGGTCTTATTTCCATTTGTCTGTGTGTCTGTCTGTCCATCTGTCTGTCTCAAATATAGTTTTTTTTTTACTTTTCTTTCACAGTATAACCAGAGGAAACTGTAGGTCTCATCTCCATCTGTGTGCCTGTCCATCCATCTCTCTATTTGCCTCGTGTATAGTTTTCTAGACACTGTCTTTCACAGTTCAACCAGAAAAAACTATAGGTTTCATCTCCATCTATCTGTCTGCTCATCCAGTCTCTCTGTCTCACGTAGTTTTCTCGACTTTTTTTTGCAATGCCTTAAGATATTGAGCAAAAATAATTTCATTCATTTCAACTTATTTTTGTGCTTATATCCATTTCATATTTAAACACATTGTCCTGGACACACACATCAGCTATCTGGGCTGTCTATCCAGGACAGTGGGTAAGTTGTTAGTTTGATAGTGGTTAGTGAGAGAGAAGAGGATGTAGTGATCTTACACCTACCCATCAAGTCTTTGAAACTTGCTCTAGGTGGGAGCCGGTATCGGGCATAACCCCTGTATCTACCAGCCTTATGTCCGATGGCTTAACCACGACACCACCAAGGCCGGTGTTAAATATATCAAGTTCAGTTTTCACAGCAATATATCCATTTTTGACAGAGTAATGGCCCTTGAACTTAGAAGTTTAAACAAATTGATTGGGCCCTGTAGGAGACATGTATTGCTAAAAACTAGCAGTACTCACAACTGTTTTTGTTTCTTGTCAAGTGCATCTCCTCCTTGTTGAAACCATTATATACTTAAGCTTACTTGTTTAATTTCAGGTTGTTAAACCATCCGATGGATCAGACTATGTGATAGATTACTATGGAGCTGTCATGTCAAGTGTTGTGATGGACAATGAAACTTACTTAAAACCACAAGACTACACATAGGGCTGTCACTTTGGAAACATTCCAGTTCTGAGTGACATCAACAAGACATGTGGCCATTAGCCGATGTTCCCTTCCAGTTGGTCGTCCAGTTGACAATCATTATGACAAGAATGGCTTTCTGCCAACAGCATAAATTATGTCTAACACTTCATGGCCAGTTAACAAAACACCCATAATGGTTACAAGACATAAGCCACACTTATTGATTGAAAGAAGTAATTCATCACACAGGTTCCCAGGAATATAATTTGCTTAAATTTATACTGCTATATGTTATTATTGGTTAAATGAAAGCAAACAACTCTTTCCACCAGCATTTCATTTCGATGCTCGTGAAAATATTCTAAAAACCTTTGAAATAGCCCACTTGCATGCCAGTAAAAATACATACATTCTAAGCTACTATGCACATCAAACATTTTACTTATGTACAAGGTGTGCTCTATACATCCCTCAGTTACTGCAGTAAAATGGGAATTATGTACATGTACCCGTTGCATGTGGAACTCTTTTTTTTTTTTAAGTTACATTTCTTTGTCAGCTGGCCTTGTGGTCTTAAACACTGTGCTCACAATATAGGTGAAAAGAAACTGATCAAAAGCAGAACCTGTGATAAATGCTCCACATTTTTGTGGAATCTAGTTTACTAATCACTGCATCATTTCATTTTACAACAAAGCTTGATTTTTCATTTTAAGTTTTGTTTTGGGGTGTTTTTTTCATGCTTGATCAGATTATGGTTAAAAGTAAATTGTCTAAGGCACACACCTGTTATCTGGGCCGTTTGTCCAGGACAGTGCACTAATGGTTAGTTGTGTTAAGACATTTGTGAGAGGTCAGGGGTCTAATTCTCTAAACTCTTGTAACTTTATGATCTCGCAATGCTAAAAGACTTGAAAAGAGGATGCAAAGGTGTCTTAATAGAAGCCTAAGAGAGCTTTGTGAATGAGACCTCTGAGCAGTAGCCTTACACCTACCAAATGTGCTGTTAACACTTGCTCCAAGTAGGAACCAAACCCTGTACCTACCAGCCTAATAGCCAATAGCTTAACTTAACCACTACATCACCGAGACTGGTGTTGCACCCAAAGTTTTGTCAGCCCATTAGTTTTGTTTCACAATCACTTCATTATCACGTTGGGTTGTTTTTCATTAATACATGTACCATCATGGTGGCTAATATTGAGATGTGTCCATTTTGTTTTCATCGTCCATTCATTTACTTGCATGTTGTAGATGTGTTGGGTGTGAAAATGAGTTGGCCTTTTTTATATCCATTTCATATACAGTATCTTGTGTAATCCATACATAACACAGTCGGCTCATTTTGTACATCGATGTGAATAAATGCTATTTATTTATGATGTTCAACTTCAGATCGGGAGATTATCATGTTACATTTAATCAGTGTGCTCCATCATTAAATCATAACACCCAGATATTAAACTGTTCATCTGAATATTAAATGAAAGGATGATGGATATTTTTGATGTAAAACTTATGCAGGATCATTAAATTTTGTGTGATAGTATTGTATATTGTCTGTTGTTGTTAAGATGTAGAAAGTGGTGGACAAAATGTTTCATCATCAGTACATTTGTCATTACACCTTATTTGTATGAATAAAAATGGATCAAGATTAAATTAAAATAGTAGATGTTTTTGTATTTGTAGATTTTCCAAACCAGCCAAGGTGGCCTTTCACATCACAACTGTTAATGAGCAAATCGTACATTGGGGGAGGGTGGGGTAATGCTAGATTGTGCTTTTAAAAAAAAAAAAAAAAAAAAAACATTTTCAAGCACTGAAATAAGAATAATGCCAGGTAACCCATGTACAGATTACCACAAAATACAGGCCTGGGTCCAGTTCCACGAAGCAATTTTAGCACAAAGATCACTTTAAGTGCCAAACTACTTGATAAACTTAGGTGATTTTAGTGCAAAGATTGCTCGGTGGAACAGGGCCCTGGTAATCTATAGGTTTTTTTGTTTTTTTTTAAATACTTATTTTTGTATTATTATTGCTGTAAAATCCCTTGAGGAAGGAAGAAAATGTTTTATTTAATAATGCACTCAACACATTTTAATTATGGTCATATGGTGTCAGACATATGGTTATGGACCACACAGATATTAAAGAGGAAACCCGCTGTTGCCACATCTGTTTGATTGGCAGCAAGAGAGCTTTTTTATATGGACCATCCCACAGACAGGATAGTACATACCACAGCCTTATTTACCTGAGTCATGGGACACTAGCTGTAATGAGAAATAGCCCAGTGGTTCCACCAACGGGGATCAATCCTAGACTGACCACACATAAAGTGAATGTTCTACCACTGCTACATCCCGCCCCAATCCCTTCAGACGCCCTATTATTAATTCGTATCACTCTTCTTATTGTAGGCTACTGATATTTGTATATGTAGGTTATATCTGAATGACACATCGAAATGTAAGTGGTAGTGTTTTTGTTAAATGTTTTGTGGAGAATGAAGTACCATTCTCGACTTATGTGGTAACTTGAATTACCATTTTCCACTTACTACAATGCCCGAGCTTTTAGGAGTTACCAAAAATATAGATTGTTGATATATCTGAACAGCTCTAAGACATCCATATACATACTGCGAGTCTGAATAACCATATGTTTGACATTAATTAATCAATGTGCTCTAGTGGGTGTCATTAAGCAAAACAAACTTCTTCAAATACATTCAATTATAACATTCTGTAGCACACTTTTACCAATATAAAGATGATTTGATTACACCCCCACCACCCCACCCCCGACTACTATGTCATAGAAAAAATGTGTACTGGGTTCGGATCCCAGTTGAGGCATGGGATTTTTAATCTAGATACAGACTCCAAACCCTGAATGAGTGCTCCGCTTGCACTGACCAGTGATCCATAACTGGTTCAACAAAGGCCATGGTTTGTACTATCCTGCCTGTGGGAAGTGCAAATAAAAGATCCCTTGCTGCTAATCGGAAAGAGTAACCCATGAAGTGGCGACAGCGGGTTTCCTCTCAAAATCTGTGTGGTCCTTTACCGTATATAAAATGTGTTGAGTGAGTCGTTAAATAAAAACATTTCTTTCTTTCTTTTTAAAACAAAATATTATATGAATTTAAGAACAACAACACAAAATAAACATAAAAGACATTTTAATTGCAACAATTTTATGGAGTACATTTCAAAGTAATATGAACAGTAAAATACTTTTGTATTTGTGTTTTCTAAGGGTGAGTAGACGTTGAGCATTTGGTGCGAGTGAGAAGTGTAATAAGGTTAAAGTCACTAATTAATTTTGAAAAGACAACAAGAACTTTTTTTATTTTTTAAAAGCAATACACCATATACAATAAACTTTCTTTTCTTTCTTTTTTTCGGTCAATATGGATGTGCTTAAGCTCTATAATAAATTATTTGTATTAAAATTGGCACATCACAAGGGTGGAAAATGTAAGTAGTGGCCTACTTAAAAAATAACACTTCAAATATAAGTTTAAAAGGTCATGTTTTCAGCAATGAAAATGAAGCAAACAATGAACAGTTACAATCAAACAATGACACAATGTGGAAAAAATAAAATGTTTGAAATGAACACTTAATGTTAAAGTTCATCGTGTAATTCTGATTTGTCTTCATCTAGAGACAGTGGTTTACAAACAGCTGGAGTTGCAAATTCAAACTGATATTCACATCGACTAGGCTCAGACGCAGACAGTATGGCATTTTCTGAACCACACTGAAATAATACCTGAAACAAAGATATAAAATATTGTTAGCATCAAACACAAATACGCAATATTGTTACTATCAAATATTCCTACTATATTCTCTCTAAACCGAACATCTATGTTTTAAAGCAGCATACCCAATTTAAAAAAATGCACGTTCATCTAAGAAGTAATGGTTAATGAGACCAGCTCTAGTTATTTTTGATGGTATTTCTCTGTTTGCTGATTAAATAAACTTGGTGTCCATTTTTAGGGCTGAAACTAGGGTCTGCACTTTTAAGGAGTATTTGGTTTAGTACAGCTATTTAAAAAGGGACCATGAAAAATTTATAATTTTGAGACAATTACAATTGCTGAGGATCTGGTTTTGAGACGATTACGGTTACTGAGGATCTGGTTTTGAGATAATTATGGTTGCCAAGGGTCTGGTTTTAACATAATTACGATTACTGATGGTCTGGTTTTGAGACAATTACAGTTACTGATGGTTTGGTTCTGAGACAATTACAGTTACTGATGATCTGGTTTTGAGACAATTATGGTTGCTGAAGGTCTGGTTTTGAGACAATTACAATTGCTGAGGATCTGGTTTTGAGACAATTACGGTTACTGGGGGTCTGGTTTTGAGACAATTACGATTGCTGAGGGTCTGGTTTTGAGACCATTACGATTGCTGAGGGTCTGGTTTTGAGACCATTACGATTGCTGAGGGTCTGGTTTTGAGACCATTACGATTGCTGAGGGTCTGGTTTTGAGACCATTACAGTTGCTGAGGGTCTGGTTATGAGACAATTATGGTTGCTGAAGGTCTTGTTTTGAGAATTACGATTACTGGGGGTCTTGTTTTGAGACATTTACGGTTGCTACAGGTCTAGTTTTGATACAATTACGGTTGCTGAGGGTCTGGTTTTGAGGGGTTTCACTGTACTTGTACACTGACCGATGACCACACATCCATAGTTACATGGCAGTGCATTTTGAGGAGTATACTATAAACTTAGGAGTCGTACACAGTCGGCAGTAGTCTACTTGAAAAGGAAATTATTACAATTCTACATATTAAAATTTAGTTATTCACAACCATTTTTCACTTAACTGGGTCTAATCTGTATCAACCCCTTAACTAATTTTATTGATATACTGCACAGACGTGATGTAGTATCATAAAGATGGCTGCAAGTGATAACAAAAAGGACATTTATGAGATAATGTATTATAGACAAGAGCATAAAATGATGCACAGGAGAGCAGGACCAATTTGAATGAATGAATTAATATTTGTTTAACGACACCCCAGCACAAAAATACATATCGGCTGTCACAAATAGTAAGTATATAAACATATTATTTATATATATTTATGTAAAGACCAACATTCACTTTGACTGAATATGCATGTGTAATAATACACTTACCTTGACAGATCTATCGGGTCCATTCCAACAGTTTTGACCCTTTTCATATTTTTGTGCTGAATATTTGTTATCTCCAGATCCCTCCCAATGACCCCATAACCTGAAAAGCAAAGACAAATAATAATAATACAGTACACAGTTTTATATTAATTGAAACAAATCATTTCTCAATAGCTCTTGACCACTGAACTTCTGTGTGTAAAACAGCAGTTGCAGAAAATATTTACATACATGTACTCTAGTTAATATGTTTTTTTGTGTTTTTGTTTAAAAACACACTCAACACATTACAATTGCGGTTATATCGGCGTCGGACATATGGTTATGTCGAGAAAAACCCCAGTGGTTAGCTGACGGGGATCGATCCTAGACCGACCGCGCATCAGGCGGGCACTGTACCACTGGGCTATGCTGCCCGCTTTTAGTTAATATGATGATCACTACAAAAACATTATCGGCACGTCATAATAAAGTATAGAATTATCACCTAATACTTGTGCACTGCATCCTTTTTTTCATCTATATATTCATTTACATGCTCACGTCCAATTAAGGTTCAAGCACACTATCCTGGACATATACCTCAACTATCAATACTAGATCCAAAAAACCACCCACAAAGAAACCTGTTATTTTGCAATATGTTAAATAAAAGATACAAGACTAATTATAATTATTTATGTTCAGTTATTTAATAAGAGTTACAAACCCTAAACTGGTTTCAGTGCCCCCAGCCTTGGGCCGCTGTGATGCTCTGTTGAACGGACACAGTTTATACGTGTATTCTCTATCACTATATTCAAAACACTGATTCTCAAGAAAAGCAAATTCTTGCTCTGGACCAAAATCTGTTTCTAAATATTTTTTTAATCCTCTGAAAAGAGAAAAGAACCAACATTAACACATTTATAGTATTTGGTAGGTACTAATTATCTTGATTTATTAATGTTAATTTTGTTTTTAAATGTCAAGGGTGCTTATTAAAAATTTACAGTTCGCTAAACCTTACAGTGATATTGTAAGTTATAACCGAGATAATAAATAATCCACTACCAAATAATACTGGTAATGATCAAATTTTATTATGATTTAAGACTACAGCATAGTCACTTATAAACAGATGAACAGAATTCACTGAGCAACAATAAATACCATGAACAAGTCCTTTAATAATAGACTTTAATATCAAATATTATTTATGCTAATAAAATGTTTAAGCACAGTAAGACATAATGCACATCCTCAGTCAAAATATCATAATTTTCATGGTTAAGGGTTTGAACAATGAAGTTTGAAATACCAGTTGTTCAAGATAAAATGATAGCTGTTTGTTATAAATTATTGCATGCTGTATTGTTACTCATTAATACTTACGAGATCTCGTTCTCAATATCTCTCACTTTCTTATCAACATCGTCATACTTCTGTCTTGCTGCATCGGCAGCTGTAACACAAAGATTGCACTTTGAATGTTTCGGTCCAAAATCATGTTCCACAAAAATTAAAACTGTCAGTAATGTTACTAATAGGAAAGTTTTTTATTATGATTTCTCTTTCCTATACAACAGCTTGAGACTAAAAGAATCCTTCATATGTGTCCATGTGGGACAGGGCTATTCCATCCGAGGGTACATAATTTGTTGTCAGGGACGAGGCTTGCCGAGTTCCTGACATCAAATTATGTACCCAAGGGTGGAATAGCCCTGTCCCACATGGATACATAATGGAGGATTATTTTTCTCCCATCCAGTAGATGAAAAACAAGCATTTTGGGAAAACGTGAAAAACCTACATTTTTTATTTTTTTATCTAACAATAAAATAATCATAACCATTGAAAAGATCGAACCCAAAAATGGTTTATACTAAAAGTATAAACCTAAAATGACAGTATAATTTCATTATGACACCAGATTGCCTTGTTTTTATGAAATATAAAAAGCATTTCTTGCGTTATTTTGCCGTTTACGTGACGTCACCCAATGTTAATATCAGCGTAAACAACAGAAGTCACGTGGTCATGCAAGATAGATTTATTCCGCATGGGCTGACGTCATGGAATGCGCCTGTCTTACATGGCCAGGGATGGGAGAAATATTAGTATTACTGTTTTACAAACAAGAATGCTGCCCAATTAATGTCTCACCTACCATAAAACTTATGTACCTCTCGCTGATAGTTGTTATCCATGCATATTCATATAAATGTTGTTAAAACAATAATAATAATAGCGGGTAATAAAAATTAAATTAAAAACATTAAAGTAAAATTTTAATTTCAATTTTTTAAATATTTATTTTAATTAATTGAGATAACCATTGATAAATGTGAACAGAGACAGAGTTTCATTGCTGTAAGGACTTTCATTTTATGAAAAATAGATCTCAACACAAAATGAGCAAGATGCTAAAGTATTTTAAAAAGTAATAGCAATATTTAAAATGCACTGAATTGAACATTCATATATGTCAATATAAACCAAGTAATTTGATGTGGAATTTATAGTTTGTGACATAGACTAAACATCAAACATTTTTAATTAAACAAATTGTACAACCTTCTATTAATCTCTTTGTCTCTTCGTCATACTCTGGCATTACATCTTCATCTTTTTTGTCTTCTGTAGCCTAAAAATATATATTTGAAATACATTTAACAATTTAAACAGAAAATGAGAAATAACATCTCCATCTCCTTTGAATATGAATAATTTTTACAAAGAAACATTTGGTACTTAATATTAAGAATGTTTTTAATGCTGTAACTGACACTGAAAATAAGAGCAAATAAGTTTGGAATGTAACATTAAAAAATATGATGTATTACATTCATGTAGTATATTTAATGGTATAGCTCTTATAAGCTTTAGGCCACAATAAAATAAATCCTATATTTTTATCCCTGAGAATAAAGGCATATAAAAGCATGTATTATGGGTAGCAATTTCAGTGTCCTGACAATAAAAAATAAAAAATAAAATTCCTCCTCTGCCCTCATTTTGAAAACAAAAACATCGATAAAAATCAATTTAATTTATAATGGCTTATTAAACAAAATATTTTTATTGCACACAGAAATGAATGTCAAATATATTTAGCAGTTAATAAAAAGAAAGTTAGATTAATATGCTTTAGGTGTTTGGGTAGAAATTTGTTAGTAAATAGACAAGTTCAAAGAGAAGCATGGCTCGCCATCAGGATAGAAAGTAAGATGCAGACTGGAGCTAGACGTAGCAACCATATTTCCACTACTCGTGTTCAAAGAAATTCTAAACAGAGTTAATCCTGTTTTTTGTTACTTCCACACAAAAACCCAGACTGAATTTGTATCAAGACCATATTATGGTTAAGAAGACTTAGTTCATATTTAACAAAATGCAAATATACACTACCAAAAAGGTTACCAGTATTAGGTTGAAAATACTATGATCTTTTAGTGCAAATTTTTTTCCATTACAATTCGGGGCTTAAAATTAAATTTATTTTGCTTAAATGTTCAAACATTTTATATAGCAGAGGTACAGAATTAGTAGACCTATTAAAATGCTCAGACAAATTATCCACACAATTATAATTATACATATTTGTATTTGCATTAGCGTAGATGTTTCTTTCATTCAAACTAAAGATATCTTCCAGATAGTGTGTCACAAAGTTTAATTCTTTACACTCTCAATCTTAAAGAATTCTAAACCCAAATCAATATTTTCAACATTCTGTTGAGCAGTTTTCATTGTGTTATCTCAAAAAAACATGTAATATTTACATTTTGCATTTTGAAATAATTAATATAATTTTTACACCATGTATCAGGGCTCACACGACCAGGCGAAGTGAGCCCAAACTTCGCCTTGATCTCGCCCACTTCGCCCTGACCGTGTGTCTGGAGCGACATCGAAGTCGCCTTGTCAAAACAGAGGCCACGTGCTTGGCGGCATGTGTTCATGGGTGACTGACCAGGAATTTGAAGGTGGTAACATACGTAATTAAGGATTAATTATCCCGGTCTCTGAAGATAATACAAAGGAAAATAAAAGAATGTACCTGCAATCACATGAACCGCAATTTGGTATTTATGAAGGTAATTCACTTTGAAAAGTATATAATGTGTATTGCAAATTGTCCCCATAATCCAACATACCCCCCCCTTCCTGCCTTGAGACCCGGGACTGGCGATGTCAGCCCCTGGACCCAAGGTGGGCGTGTCTGAACCTTCGGGATAGGGGCACGTTAAAATAGTATCCATTACCCGTTATAATGTGTATGTTGTTGCATTATTTAATGTATTAAGACAACGTTTAAGAAATGTGGTACATGCATATGATAATCATGTCGATTTTAAAAATAAATGTTTAACATGGTACATTGCTTTTTTGTTGTTTATTACTGTAAAAAATAGAAATAAATTCAAGTCTCCCTCTGGTTGAAAACTTCTCCCTCTCCCTAAAATTTAGACCTAGCATGAACCCTGATGTGTAAATGTCTCTAACCTGTTGAAATGTTAACGTCAAGGCAACACATACATATTTTATGCATGCAACATCATTACAAATACAAATATGTTTTTTTTAAAATCCTGAATAACCACAATTCCCTGTCTGTAATTTATGACAAACATCACCAATACACATGTAACATAACAAACACACAATACAAGGATAAAAATGACAATGGACAAACAAGAAAATGTTTCAGGCTTTTAAAAAGAATGGGGCTTTCTGTGAGTTTTTGAGTAAACGACAGGGACAAAAACAGTGCTTGGTTACTGTGACCGCTGTGATGGAAAGAAGGAAATGTTTTATTTAGCAATGCACTCAACACATTTTATTTATGGTTATATGGTATCAGATATAAGGTTAAGGACCAAACAGAGAAGAAACCTGCTGTCGTCACTTCATGGGCTACTCTTATTTATTAGCAACAAGAGATCTTTTATATGCACCATACCACAGCCTTTGTTACACCCAGTTGTGGAGAAATGGCTGACTAAGATTTGGAATTCTTGATTTTCAAAATAAAGTTTAAAAGAGTACTGAACAAGCTTCTTTCCTTGCTTGTTTTTAATGACAATTCATAATTATTATCGACAAAACTGACAATTTATTTTTTCCTTCTACAAGACCTTTTCCTAATTTAAAAATAAATAAAAATGCACTAGAATTAATAGCAAATGATTAGCAACACAGTGACAGAAATAATCAGAATATTTTACTAGTCCACTGAACAAATACATCTAGTAATCAATTTATCCGCCAATATTTTCACTTGTCCCAATAGAAGTTTTGGTTTTTTTTCAATGAAGTACAAAGATGATGCTTTCTATTGCTTAAAATTATTCTGCAATACAAATTTTCACTTGTCCACCGGACATTTTGCTTGTCTGAGCAGTGGCAACAGTGGGGTCCTCTTGGTACCAATTTGTCACAACCGTGAATTAGCCGCTGCATTAAAAACTCCACATGACCTAAACACTCATTTGAAATCATGTGACAAACATGTGACGACAAAGGGTTAGTTCAAACAAAGGGGTAAGCATCATTCCAGCATGCAACAAACAGCATGGCTTCCGAGGTCTCACAGTACACATTTGATCGCGTCTCAAACTCTGTGTTCAAACCGTACTCAAACCTCGGACACCAGATCGCGAGCAGAATCAAGAGGCTGCTCCAGGCAAGTAAAGATCTACTCACTGGGAAATGATCAACATGATCATCATCATCATCATCATCATCCATTTCATCATCCTCTTCGTGGTGACCTTCCTCGATTTCGTCAAAATCAACGGGTGGGGTTAGGGGTGGTTTGCCTGGTGGGGATGGGTGGTCAGCCTATAATGTACCATGCCTCGTTTACACCAAAGTTCAATGGTACATGCTCAAGGAATATCACAAAATGTGTTGTTATTTGTCTAATTCTTCTTTATTAATTTAGTATATAATGCATTAATTTAAAATGGATGAATACTTTTATTTATACTGAAGAGTAATAATAATAATAATAATGGTTGTTAAAAACTTGGGGTGGTGAGAACCCCCAAAATAATGTTTAAATGCATTTCAGTTACTTCTACACTATATTAAGTGATGTAAAATAAATGTTCGTGTAAAACAGCAGTCCCATACATACTCATTATCTATATTTAGACAAGTTAGTGTTTTGTAGACAACACATTTGTATTCTGGTCATGTTTCGCCATCAGCTGGTGTTTTTGTAATGACTTTTGGTGTTGATTGGAAAATTACAAAATATGTATGGAACCAATGCACACTTGTGTTAATAAAAGTGACAGGTTGGTATTAAAACAACAAAACATTTATGAATTTAACACTAAACTTTACAAGTTACACAATAATGTTGTTAAATACATCAACTGACTACAAAACTCATGCCCTGTATTATTTCCTGCCAATAGGAGCACCTCTGATGATGCAAGAATACATTCCATGCACTATGACATTTATCTATTATGGTGTCGCTATACTGTGGAAAACACATTATTAAGTGTTTATATGGTAATCGAGTCACACAAACAGTTGGTTAATTTATTTATATTCAAATACGCTTGCAATATATTTACTGGTTATATTCCTGTTATGATCTATAGGACAGCATTGAGTAGAGTATTTGAAGGAAATAAAATATATGAAACAAGGATTTCAAGTTAGTATGGGCTATCTGTAGTATTCACTGTCTAGAGTCAATATAAATGGAATTGAGGCATATATCCCCTCAACAAATGTCTTTGATATTCTTCCACGTCCATCTCTCCACTCAACCCAAAATAATTCTAAAAACACAGACACAGATCTAGAAGGAGGAGGGGGCAGGGGCCCAGGCCCTCCCCTAAATTTTGCGACAGTTATATATTAATTTTCTTCTTTTTTATGATCCCGTCCAAACCTCCCTCAAAGTTCCATTGGCATTCCGCCTCATGTCATTGCCCACACCCCACACCCCAAAATGGATTTTCTGGATCCGCCACTGAAACATTCTATACACAATTATGTAACATGTGGTACATCTGTATCATATTATATACACAATTACGTAACATGTGGCACATCTGTATCATATTCTAAACACAATTACGTAACATGTGGCACATCTGTATCATATTCTGTACACAATTATGTAACATGTGGCACATCTGTATCATATTCTGTACACAATTACGTAACATGTGGCACATCTGTATCATATTCTGTACACAATT